>NTHP01000403.1:495250-515938 GCA_003416845.1 Oplegnathus fasciatus | reverse complement strand
ATCTCAACCCAACTGAACACCTATGGGAGATTTTGGACCAACGTGTTAGACAGCGCTCTCCACCACCATCATCAAAACACCAAATGAGGGAATATCTTTTGGAAGAACGGTGTTCATCCCTCCAGTAGAGTTCAGAGACTTGTAGAATCAATGCAAAGGAGCACTGAAGCTGTTCTGGCGGCACGTGGCGGCCCAACACCTTACTAAGACACTTTATGTTGGTTTTTCCATTAATTCATCACCCGTCTGTATGTTCTCATGAAGTGGTATAATCTACTTTTTCTCTTTGTCTGCATCTACCCCAGTTACCCATTGCCTACATTTCCCAGAATGCCAAACTGCCGTTTTGTGCCTGCATTCTGGGCTATTTTCTGCTCCAGTGGATGTAGAAATTGTTCTTCGTATCTTCTGTGATGGAGTTTTCCATGTGAACTGCGCATCATGGTGGTTCGTGAAAGTACCCCTTGCTCTTTTGATCTTAGAGACTGACATTTTTTGTAACACCGCAAATGTTTTAGTGGGACTATTTCTTTAAAAGTGAACTCTTTTAAGACGTCCAAGCTTCCTGAAGGTCTTACTCGGTCTCTAATGTTAGATCCTGTCTCGTCTTGCCTCCTCTCTTGTGTCGTTCACAGACCTCACTGGTGTTGTGTCCCTTCAGTGGCCTTGTTTAGCATTAACGCAGATTCTTTAAGTCTGTGGAACTCTATCTTTTCGAGGAATGCTTTTTATCTCTCTAGTATTCTCATATCTTGAGATCTGGTGACGGTGAAGCCATAGCATATGATTTACATTATTTTCATCAAACCATTCAGAGAGCCCTCCTATGACCAGCGGGTCACCTGAGTAGCCCAAGTGGCCCAAGTGTGCCCCTTAGAGACTTCAAGGATTTCTGTTTCTTTAAATTAAACCAGTTTCAAAACAGGTACCATGTTGTTGTGCAGCTTTAATAATCCACTGAACTGGCAGGTGCTGCTGCTGCTAACACATAAAAAATCACTCAACCTGAGCTGCACTCACCTCGGATGTCATATCTCCCGCGTAGGCCATAAGCAGCCGACTGTGTTTTTGTGCCAGAGGATAATTGCAGCTATAGGAGGGTAAGAAATAAGAGATTTGCTCAATTAACCAATATAGCACAGCTGAGGACAGCACCTGTGCATATTGGAGTCCCTTGTTTTTTTTGCAGATAACATGGCCGATTACCCTCTGGAGTGTGCAGCCACCGAGCTCTGTCTGTTACATCCCCTACCTGGTGCAAGGCAGGGAATAGCGCACGCAACCACATTGTGCTTAATTGCTCTCTGGGTGTTAATATGCACTCGTGTTTGGAGTGTTTCATTTTCGCCCGCCTGGTGTAATGATAAGCAGATCGCTGGC
Source organism: Oplegnathus fasciatus (assembly GCA_003416845.1). Lineage (NCBI taxonomy): Eukaryota > Metazoa > Chordata > Actinopteri > Centrarchiformes > Oplegnathidae > Oplegnathus > Oplegnathus fasciatus. The sequence continues at coordinate 514,558 of NTHP01000403.1, read as the reverse complement.
TGCCAGTTTTTAACAGTTGGATAAAATCTCAGTCGTTCTGGAAACCTGCAGCTCGTTGGAGCAGGAAGAGAGATCCTGCTGTTTTTTCTATATGAGCCCAAATGAAATTACCTGTTTACATTCAGCGGCGTGTTAACCAGCAGGCTGGTACTATAAAGTAAGTAAGCTGTGGAGAACTGGTGGGAGATACCCTTGTGCTTTTTTCTATTCTTCATTACTTGGGTCTAAAAATACATATATGGTGTTGTTTGTTCAAAGTTCAAAGTAATACATTTTAGTTTATGAAAATAAACACATTTGTTTTCCATCACATTTAGAGCTAAATGCTCCAAATACAAATGCTGCAATTTTTACTTTGTTACTGTAACTTGTTTGTAAGTTTTCAGAATTGTAGTAATCTTAAAACTTGTCATTTTTGTGGGTGGATGTTGTGTGTTGCACAGTAATTTGCGGTAACCATAATTTGTACATGCATATTTTTTCCTGGGTTTTTTTTTTTTATAACAATATACAATAATGTGATTTTTTTCCCCCACAAAAATGATGTTGCATATGCACAAAAAGAACAACTGGAAACGAATGCAGTGGCAGTGACTTAAACACACACAACATCCTGGAATGTGAAACCCATGAACAACATTCAAATATTCATTTTCTCCCACAGGATATTAACAAATTTATCCTAAAATGGGATATCAAACACTAAGGGGAAAAGCAAGGCCTTGGAACTGATTGTCTTTCATCTTCTGAGGAAGACAAAGGTCAGAGTCACTGCACCTAACAAAAGTAATCAATATCCTGAGTGTTTCTCTTAGATATATTTAAATTTTTTGGATTGTAACAAGTATAAAGTGACAGGGAATATGGCTCGGTATTTAGTAAGAAGATGACAAGCAATAACGATTCCACAGTATACAGATTAGACGACCAGGATGTCCACTTTTCAAGACAGTTTGCAGAGAAAAAGTTATTTATACACTCTATACTTTTTCAAATAAGGGAGTCAAGATAAGTAGAAAGTAAACTGGTGTAAATAGGATTCAGATAGTAGTTCTAGTTTTACAGCAGCAATACGTTCATCAACATTAAATGAAGATAAAGAAAAAGTCTTGTTTAAGGCCATAAACTGGAATACTTTTGCCATTTTGTTGACAGCAAAAACACAAAATGTCTCATAGTATTAGTGCAGAGGGACAGTTACTCACTACACTAATATACATCACATGAAATATTTTTTCTGGCTCCATTAAAGTCCTGTTAACGACACGTGTACCAATAATATATCAGTACATATCAAATACCATCATTAGAGGCTTTAAAGTCCACTTTCTTCTTCAGCTGCTGCCAAATACAGCTTTACTCTGAAGCCAATAATTAGCTTTCCTGTCATTCTACCCCCTATAGATGCTCTACATTACATGAGATCAGATCAAATGGTAAAACACACTAATCTTCCTGTCAGAGAAGTAAAATAAACGGCGCGCACCGTTGTCGGTACCGGTACTCCTGCTTCCCCAACACAAACAAACCAAACAATTTCTGCTGGCAACATTGCCTCAAAAAGGAGAAAAAAAGTTGGTTAGCAGATGTCAGTTGTTGTGTTTATCTCGGCGGTTTTCCTTCACTCATGCATGGATCTTATATCAAAGAGGGCTTATCCGAATAAAGTGCTTAAAAGCTTTTCAGACGCCTGGTGATCTGAACAATTTTTGGCTTGATCTGCAGACTAAACAAACCATAATGATGCAAGCTTGTGTAAAGATGTACACAGCAGTCAAACAACAAATGCCTGCGCTTGATGTTTTTATTAATGTTTTCTCTTCTTCCTTTCATCAGCTTTTTTTTTTCATATCTTCACTGTTTTGGATCTTAACACAGGGGTAACTTGGTGTTTGCTCCTGCAGAGGTGCAAAGAAAAGGCCGGTCATAAATTCATGCACAGAAACGGAAAGAAGCGTGTCATCTGCTGTTTCTGTCCTGGCCTTGCAAACTCAAATTTCCCTCGGGACGGTAAAGGGGATTGCAGTATGTTCTATGCAAGACGTAATCAAAAATATTCAAATATTCCTCCAGTCTGTCGGGGAACGACAACAATCCTGCTGAAAAGGTGTATTTTCTAGGACGATATAATAAGCAGACCGTCACTCCTGGCGCCGCAAAGTAAAAGCGACAACGGCATTAAGTTTTTAACACTCTCTGTATTTTGTAACAAGGTTGGATGTGGGAAGAAAGTTAGCAGACATCCTCTCAAGACCTGCCGGTCTCATTTCAATGCAGAGATAGGAGCGTCGGGGCTCTCCTCTGAAGTCACAACTTCTGGCTCACATGACGGGAGGCAGACGTGGCGAGATCTGCTCGCTAAAGCCAATCAAAAGACCTGAATTCTATTTGTTTTGTTTCAAGGGAAGACGACAAAGGGGGCCTCAAGGTCTTCTTCAAGATGGCTCTGAAGCCTGAGAGGAGAAAGAAATAAAAAAAAGGAGAAAGAGGGAGGACCGAGTCTTTCAAGTGCCCGTCCTTGGTGGGACCTTTGCCGCGGTGCCAGGTACACAGCTTTTAGGAGGGGAGGGGTGAGGAGGAGGGGGCTGTTTTTTCATGTTAGTGCGTGGTTGGGAGTTATTAATATTCTCAAAGACAGAATTTTCTCCCCCGGATTGAAATAATGGATCATACTTAAAAGGGGAAGAACTCATTTCAGGTTTTAATACGGTAAGCCTGTTGGAACCAATTATTGGAGGTGCTTTGCCATTGTCATCTTGCATTTCTCCTTGAGGAGATTAACTGGCAATGCTGAAAAGGCCTCGCAGTATCCGGGATTTCGCTCATTCTGAGAATCTGCCTGAAATGGAATATTTTTCTTGATTTGTGTGTGTATGTGAGTGTGTACTGTACGTCTGTGTGCGTGTCAAGTTCCAACGTGTTTCACGTATTTTGGCTTCATGTTCTACCTAATTATTGCAATTTGATCCTAAAGCAGGAGTGGCCTAATCCTCTGCTGTACTGCAGAAATCCTGTTTCAGAAACTTTGGTAATAAATTTGGCCTGTTTTAATAGAGACTGGGAAAGTAGCACTGTGACGGCAGAAGGACGGCCTCCCTGGGAAGCTCCTCTGTTTCCTCGTATGCAAATTCATGTGAGGAGACAGTGGAGGCAACTCGCAGAAAGTTGGAAGAAGTCGTAAAAGGAAGAAAGCAGAAATCCCTCGTTTTCTTATGTTCTCTTCTCCGTTTCCTGACTGTACCCTGAATGCCAGTGGCTCTGTGTATAAGTGTGTGTGTGCGTGTATGCATGTGTATCTAACAGGGCAACTTTTGCACCCACATAGTTTGCCTGCTTTAACAAAGCATCATTATTCAAACTCTACGTTTGTTCTGCAAGCAGTAAGTCACCTTAAAAGACTGGTCTGCAAATATATAATAATGTATAATAAGGTGAATTCATCCAGAGATGTGCTATGTGACTTATTACATGGCAAAATAACTTTATATTAAATCTACCAGACATTATTTGTCTCTGTGTGTTGTGGTTGTTTTCACCAGAGATTTTCAGTTATTAGTATAAAAAGTAAAGTCTATTATTTGCTGCTGAGCTGCAGAAGGACGTGCTGGTATATCTAAAGATCTGAACTGGATCGTTTTCTCACATTAAACTCAGTTCATCAATTAAAATCATATCTTGCCTTGACCACAGTAATTAAGTTGGTCAGATGACTATGCTGGTCTGGAATCAAGTTTTTCATCTTGAACTTCACCCAAAGACTAACACAACATGATCAGTGGTGTATCAATGTAATATAAAATATCAAGACTAACTTGTGATGGTAACCTTTGATCGTAATATGCGTATTTTAGGCTCAAACACGAACTCAGCCTGTAAAATGCACGTGGACATTTTTCTGGTCTCTACAGACCTCTAAAGAAGGTATCAGTTGGTTAAGTGTGGAAATTTGTACTAGTGTTACAAAATGTAAGGATTTTAATTTTCTGGCTTTTTGCAGCATCTCAACAAACCACAGTCAGAATATGTCTGTTTGCGACCCTGTCTGTGCCTGATTGGCTTGTTTTAGTGTCATTTAACCCCATTCAAGAGCCAGACCTTCACCTTTACAATGTTTTCCCCAAGAGACCCGACTTTTAATGAACTGTAGATCTGGACCTGTACCTACTGCAGATCTGTACTGTACACAGGCTGATAATAGTATTAATTATGGTGACATCTATAACATAGATTATAGTGGAATTTAAGACAATAATAGCTGTTTTTATACAGCCTCCTGCTGGGATAATTTCTAGAGTGACTAAACTCTTCCTTATGTTGTTAAGAACAGTCAGGGGAGCCTCTCAAGGCCTTCTGGGGGACCCTAGACCCCATGTTGAGAATCACTCACAGCTCATCTGACAGGATGTGTCTCCTGTCTTTATCCTCAGGTTTTTTTATCTTCGTTGGCGATCGCTGATATTCATAAACACAGGCTGGTCTGCCTCTGCTCTGTAGGCGCTGAGCTGACAGCTCTCAGCCAGTGTGACTGGTCTTCTCTATCAGCTTAAATCACAGAAAAGGGATGTGGAGTCTTTTATCACAATGTAATATTACACGTGCTACCTAAACCTCACTGCAGGACATGCTCCTTTGTTATTTTCAGATTCCTTTCCTCTCCCCCCTCCTCCCCCCTCTTCCCCACGAGTGCCAGGAGTGAGCATCGTTCTCGGATCATTACTCCTCAAAGAAATTTAAGCGCGGGATGCCATTTAATTTTTTTTCCTCCCCAAATGCAGTCCGTCATTAGAAAACCTAGCTGTCATGGCGATGCCATTTTTGGTGCGGAGTGTTTGTTGCCTCATTTCTTTTAATTTTATCTCCATTAGCTTAATTCTTTTTTAATATTTCCATCTAACGAACTTTACAGTCCATTTTGTCTCAGTGTCTTGCTAAGCGAGTTTTATGAAGCAGGCAGTTGGCTTTTCCATTTGAGAGCGGGTGAGGAGGGGGAGAGGGGCAGGGGAGGAGGGGTAATCGAGGAGGGCCTGGTGCTTTTGTCAGCTTATTTTTGGCACCTTAGCTAGCAGTTCTGCTTCTTCGCCTTGATTATACAAGCAAACAACTGCATGAAGTTCATTAACAATAAAGCACAGGCTAATTAAGCCGAGCCCCTTAGACAAACCAGCGCTGTCATCCCGCATGTGTTCGGAGCTGATTGAGCTGTTAAAGATTTACCTTCACTCGTCTTTTACCTCCTTCGCTCCCTCACAAGGGCCTTTGCTGATTTGTCTCTGAGGGCGTTTAACCTCACAGAGAGTCAGCTGCTGCCATTTGGGTTGTAAACACTTTACTTCAAGGTAGAGTAGCCTTACGAGGCCAAAGTGGTGTTTACTTCCTGCTTTCATTATGTTGTGCTTTAATACGCTGCGGGCGCCATCGAATCTCCCCAAGGAATTCTGTCTATCTGTCTATCCATCTATATATCTATCTATCTCCTCATAATGCTGTTAAACAACACACTGATCCTGTTACACTACAGGCCGTGACGTGGCGCCATAAATTACATGTGAATCAGTCTCATGTCTGCCCAGAGGTTGTGAGATACACCATTAGCAAAACGGCCCTCCAGCCCTTTGTTAATGTAATTTGCTTAATTGCTCTGTATCAGTATACAGATGAGACGTGTTCGCTTGCAGAGGTCCGCAGAGAGCGTTCTGGACATATTTATTTTAATACTCGTATCCTCTTATGGTTGCTGATTCCTTTTTATTGCTTGATGTCCACTGATGACAGTCTGTAGTGAGTAAGGAGGCCGTTCCTGGAGGGGTAAATGGAGGGGCACCAATTTGATCCAAACAACAGACGAATTCAAGGTTTAGGGTTAGGTTTCTGTCAAGAACTTGATTACACAGCAAATCGAATGTTTATTTTCATAGAAAAATAACTTTGATTCAAGACAATATGTGCAGTAAAATATGGACCATGCGGACCAGTGAAACCAAACAAACCCCTCACCCTAACCTTTATTAAATTTAGCTTTACCTTAGCCCACAGCTTAAGCAAATAGGTGTGTCAGATATGTTTTTGTTTGACAAAACTATCAATTAGTAGTATTCTTACAAAAATGGAATCAATACTTGGAAACTATACAGTAAGATATATGCAAATGTGTCGCTGCCAAATGGCCAAAAATGTGTATTGGCCTGGACATTGTCTGATCTGTAGATGTTGTTGAGTGTTTGGGTTTGTCAGGTGATGAAACATGTTCCCTTGTGGATTTGGAAAATGCTATAACCTCTCCAGCTCCAAGTCAAAATCACCCATTGCTACCAACGTCTTTCAGATTGATGGTGCGTATTTTAAAGATGCACAGTTTTTGCCCTACAACAAGAAATACAGTTTTCACCCTTCTCTGAAAACAATGGATGTCAGACAGATGATGAAGATGTCAGGAATTTTGTGCAAATATCCTTTAAAACGATTAAAGTTGAGATTCCATCGATACAGTAGCTGCAACCTGTTTTGTGGATTCAGGACCTAAATACTTATAGCTATGGTTTCACCTCAAAACAGTGTCCATGTCTTGAGGTTGAGTGCCTTGCTCAAGCATTCTTGGACATCACTGCTTAGGAGAAGGTAGAGGCCGAATAATAAGGGAGACCTGAACTGACAACCTCAGTCTACAAGCCTTATGTATTTCTTGTAACCTTCAGGCTACCTTCAGCTGTAGCTTCCTCCTTCATCTCCTCCTCCTCATCTATGGTGGTGGCTCTGCTTCACCCCAGGGAGCGACAAGCCGACGTTCCCTGCTGTGACGGCTCCTCTTCGGTGTTTAATTACAGGGGAGGCTGAGAAGTCTGCCTCTCCTCTGATGAGTCGATGGATGAGAGGCAGAGGGCTGAGCGATGGAGGCTTGGCTTAAAGGAAGTGACCTTAACCCCTGTAATGCACGAGCGTGGCTTCTGATTGGTGCAAACGGGGCTGGAGGTAGATGAAAGGCTATTTTTTAAAACCTTTGTTTTTTTCCAAGGGTTTGTCATCACCTCCATTTTTGTACTTTCTTTCTCGTATGGCATGTGGCTTCAAGTTTTGGTTTAAATGAGCCGTCTCTCCAAACGTCAGCAGCTGCCTCTTTGTCCTCCATATTGACCTTGGGCTCTGCTGTGTGGTCTTGTGGTTGAAAACGTCTACATATCTGTTTGCACTGCGGAAAAATCACATCAGTGAAAAGAGAAATTCCTGCAGACTGACTCAAAATATTAGTTCAACAGTTGAGCGTTATTCAGTGATCAATGCTGTTTCCAGGTAACCTTGCATCTATACCTCTTTCCACTGTTGAAAAATCTCCATCTTATTCCATTTCATCTGATCACATCTGTCTATAACTTTGCAAACTTCTCTGTCTTGGAAGTGAAACAATCTGCCAGGCCAGTATAAACATTTCAGTATTTTTCTATTGGATTCAATTTGTTTTCTGTATATTGAAACAATAAAGAATAAAGCCCACACTTTACTTGTGTGACGTAAATTTTGTCATCTGCCCACGTCCTTGAGGGTCCCCGTGGACCATCCGTTTTCCGCCCAAAACGTATGACCCTGTTGGCAGTATGTGCTGAAAAATGTGTGAACATATCCATACATGTTGACACCAAACTGTGAATGTCCATTCTTGCGATAATACAGCCCTTAAGGCAGGATGCTGCATTAGAATAAAGAAAAATTAAAGCTGCTTTTACAAAATTTAGAAATATTGTTCCCACAGACTGTTTTACTTGATTTAAGAAAATAGTTCTTAAAGGACTCAGTTATAGAAAAAGCAATTTTGTAGAACAAAAATAAACGTAATCTTTCTCTTGTTCACACCGCAGAAAGACATGTGGTCTGAGCCACATGTTAGGACAGAAAATCCTTATTATGTCGCTTTAACTGTTGCCACAGAGCAAGCGAAGGTTCTGTGCTTTGCTCAAAGGCCTTTAGGCAGCAGCTGTGGCAGGAGGGGAGAGTATTTCTCCTGCTGGTTTTGAGATGGTTTGGGTTAATCTTACCGATCTATGTTAAAGTATGTACAGTATCATTTTTGTGTCTATTCATACTTCCAGTTACGTTGAGCGAACAAATTCAAACCTTAGTAACACATCAGAAGAACAGTGTCACTGTCACCTCATGCAGACGCAGAACAGTTAACAGTGAGCACCATGAATGTGAGATCCAAGACAGCCAGTGTGTCTGTAGGTAGAAACTCCTTTTAGCACTTTTTTCAAAGCTGTTCTAAAAAAGACAAGTTGTCTGTGATCAAAAGCCGTGAAAGGAACCTGAACAAAGACACAGTGTGCCAGTTTGAGGACGGGCGCGACATACGAGCCGTCAAAACGGCGATATGAATCTGCGCTGTAATTCAGAGAAAAAGAGATTAGAAGAAGATAATGGTCTCATATCTCAAAAGTTAACAGTGAGGCCCGCGTGAACTGTGAATAATCTTATAATTACTGATCTAATGCCATTAGGCCTGACAGAAATAGAGAAAGCAACGCTTGGATGGGGCGCAGTTAATCAACTGTGCGCTCCTCGTTGGATCATCAGTACCCCCGCGCACGCTAAGGCCACGAGTGATGATAGGTATGAGTTTAAATGACAGCTTAAAGGAACATTACGCCGCACTCATATTTGGTTAACTTCCCCTACCAAATGGTTCAAAAACGTGACATTTTTTTAATGTGCCTTGCAGCCTTATATCGCCCCCTCGATTTGTGAGGGTTTTTTACTTTCTTTTTTTTTTGCTTCAGGCTATTCTTCAGGGGAAATCCAGGCTGACTGGAGTTCCCTCACCTTGTGTGCTCGTTTGATCCCCGACACAGAGGCAGACTGCTGATCTGACCGTGTTAAGCTTCTGTTCCAGGTTGTACTTGCAATGTGAGAATAATAACAAAAAAACACAGCGCTGGAGGCTCCCTGTCTCTGATTCATGTTGTTTTCCTTTATTGCTCTTCGTGTGGGAGAGGACGCCGTGACAAAGTGCACACCCAGAGTTTGACAGTTTAAAGAAAAGATCCACCCTCAGATTGTCATCCGCTGTTTGATCTCATCAGTCTGTGATGTTCAGTTTGATGGCAAAGTGTTTTGGTTGAGCCAATTTTTCCTCAGTGATTGTTGCAAGTAAAAAGCTCATATTGTCTATATTATACCAGTTGTCTGTGGGAAGAAGAATAACTGTTAAATAGTGCTACAAATGCAAAAATAGCTGCGTTGATAAGTGTCAGAATGTCTTAGGGTGGATCTTTGCTTCTTTGTTCACTAATAAACATGCAAATATTGCAGAATAAAGACTTCCCCCCTAATTTATAGTTCAGCGCTTATTTGAATAGAAACTTGATACAAGGAAACATGATCATTGCAGTCCGATGACTGAATCGACCCCGGAGCCGAGACTGGCTGAGTCCAAATTATACTCTGTCTAATCAGGTCCAGGTATGATCCAGTTCTGTTGCCACAGGACTCGGGTTTTTGTGTCAGTGTGGCTAATACCCAAGTGGATCCGAGTGAGTTTTTTTATTTGACAGTTTTAAATCAAAAAAACACCCTCAGATATATGCATGTACTGTCTGTGATATTCAGTTTGATGGCAAAAGGTTTGTAGTTGAGACCGTTCTTCCACGGTGTTTATTGAATGTTGGTACAAATTTGTCACATTTTCTATGCTTGTCTACGCTACGTCTAACCCTAATATAGCATAATAGACCTAGAAATGCAAAAAATAATGTTTTGATATTAGTGTCAAAGTGGTTTAGGCAGGCTATTTTCTTCTTTGCTCACTCCTCACTCTTCCAAAAACGCGTTAACTTAATTTTGAGTAAACGAGATCATCGGTGGACTTTTCTGTGGCTTCAGTGCTATGCATTGTGACCGTGTGGTTATAGAGATGATTATTAACTGGAAAATGAAAAGTTACATGTCTTTTTTCAGCCATAAAAGAAGCTTACATGTGTATCTATCTCAAAGTACATTGCAAACTTTCTATGATTTAATAGTGAAAGTTATATTTCCTGTGTGAAATATAATGGCAGAAGTGTTGTTAAGGCTCTTGTGCGGTTGTTGCTTTATTGTCATGGATGAAAATGTCCTTTTTCTTGTTCAGCTTTGAAGCTGACATAGTCATTTGTGCATTGACTGTCCTTCTTTACCCCAGGTTTCCTAACGACTGCACAGACGTGAATGAATAAAGAAGTAATTTTTTTTTTTCACTTATAAAAGGATCATACCTTTTGCGGATCTCTGTGGTTTTCATCTGACAGTAACAACACGCTCAGAAGCACCGGGAATAAACAAATGTGTCAGAACACTTTGACGCTAATGGTGTCTCCCCAGATGAAGTTCCAAAATATTCAATTTTTATTTACAGGCGGTTACATTTTGGGAGCCCCGAGAGTAAGACTTTTGATTACACAACCTGCCATCTCTGTTGGAAGTTGGTCTTCCAGGGAATAAACATGGACCATAATTAGGGAAACATGCAGATATCGTAGATGAGCAGTGGTGGTGGTGGGCTGACTGGGCTGGTCTCTGGATGGGGAATGGTGATAATGAAGGCGTTTTGAATTTGGACTGAAAGTGGACTGATGGGTCCCCGGCTCTCCCCGACCATTTGGAGGTTTGTTTTTGCCTGGTAGCTTTGTTCTCCATCACTTTAGACATAGTCGGTGTGCGTTTGTGAGTGTAGTATTACGGCGGGATTGCACATCATGTGGGACGTCCATCATTTGCAAATATAGGACACCTGCTTTTAATAAAATGGTCACTGATCTATAGTCAGAATTCTTTACTGAAGTTATCATCAGCCTGTTTTGGAAATCTTTTTCCATAAAAACTTTGTCTCAAAATTTGTCTGACCATTGCTTCTGCATGTAACCCATATACAGTATGAGATGTGGACAAAACATAAACACCTTTCTGACACCGTCTCTATATTAAACAGTGTAAAGCTTCGGAGTATTTACATTGTACAGGTGTAGATTTTATTTTGTATGCTTTCTCTCTGTCCATTTGAACCCCTGATGAAAACGGGCGTATGTGGACGCGTTCCACACACGCTCATCTATGTCCAGACCCTTGTGGACATGACCAAAATGTATGTTACACGGACACTCCTGGCTAGATGGATGCATAAAGTATAATTTCAATCTTTCAAAGTAATAATTTTGGTGAATAAAGCATATAATGGTGCCTGCTGTACTGAGGAAGAATTATGAGATGCATTTTAATTTTGATGGTTGGTTGGATGGTTTTTTAAACATTTGCTCCCACCCACTTGAGTTTCAGTTAGCCAATCAGACTACTTCAGTCTCTACAGCAGCTCTGGTTTATAGAAATGTTTGTACAACTAAAACTCCAATCTGTGATGAAATATGCCAGAAAGGACAGTTGGACAAAAGTCTAATTTTTTTCTTTTATAGTTTTCTCTTCTTCTTTTTCTTTGTCCTTTCACGTGAAGATCCTCACCACACTAAAAAGCATAAAGCAACGATGCATTGCGACTTCCTCTCACCAAAATAACTGAGAGCATTCTAAAATGACACATTTGAAGTAAATCTGTACAGTCTGTGTGTGTCACTGTATGCATATGGATGGCTACAGTCACACTCACAAGTTTGCAGGCTGGATAGTGTCACTGAAGGTGTGTGCTTGCGTGTGTGTGTGTGCGTGTTGTTTTGAGTAGTTGTGAAACACGACGTGACGGCAACGAGCGATCCCACGAGGGCCTCCATGTCATGTCGAAAATACCATAACATGTGCATTACACTTAAGTAATTCTTCTTCCATCTGCTAAGTATGACAGCATTAGCATACCCATTTAATTAGCGCCGCGCTTAAAGCATTCCCCCCTTTTAATCACCTCATTGTATTTACTCAGCCACTGGTAGCAGAAGGGCTCTCATTTAAAAAAACAAAAACAGTGTAACCGCTTTGTAAAAAGAGTAATGAGACGTATTTCTCAATGTTTATAGAGATGACTGCCTTTTCAAATGTCAAGTTTACTGAAATTTACAAATAATCTGTAATTTGATAGAAGTATTTTGTAAGAATAATACTTTTAATTTTGTGAAGATTTGCATCAGTTTATTTGCCGTATTTATGTGTTTTTCTGTCTGTGCATCTAAAATTCTCAATTATCTTACATTAACTTGCCAACTGTTTCCACATTGCTGAAGAAAAAGGTGTCATCATCCTCTTTTCATCTTTATCAGAACAAAACCAACACATCTGATCTCCCTCTTTTCCCTTTTCCCCCCTCTCTCTCTGTTGTTGGGCCTCCTTTTCAAAAATCAAACTATCAAGGAGGGGGTGCGATTGAAAAATTGGGAGCCTCTTTGAATGGCTTGCATTTACATTAATGAACTTGATTTGAATGGAGGTTCATATCAAGCCTCATAGATTCTGCACTGTGATTTTATTAATTGCAACAGAGGCGTCATTGTTTGTCGTTTTGACGCCAATTCAATTAAAATCCCATTTAGAGGGTAATAGATTAGGCAGTGTAAACTTTATGTGGAAGACGCCTTGTGACTAATATGTGACGCTATGAAAGGTCTGCCACAAAACTAACTGCTGTGTGTTTTCATGCACGTGCACTCACTTGCAGTACATGTATATCATTCAATTCTGTAGGTGTTTTTTGCCTAAGCATGTGTGTAATCGTGTGGTGTGTGTGTGTGTGCATGTGAGTGTTATCACCCCTTTGTTAAGTGAGTGGAATCGCTGCCAGCATCTGTGCTGCTCGGCTCACTTTGATTCATAATTGGTCGTCTTTTGAAGGAATTAGCAGCTTGTAATTCTATACTTTAATTTGAACATCCACAGTAAAGATGTGTAGGAGCCAAAGCAGTCTGCAGTTATGAAATAATTAGATTTTAAATGGTAGTGTTTAATTGTAGTGTTAAACGCGTGGTAATATATTAACCTCAGCTGATTCTGTATGCTTTACTCATTTGGATGTTTGGAATTTGGGTGAAATGTTAGCATGAGTACAGTTTCCTCCTGGTCAGACGTTCAGACTCAATTATTGTGATTTTACAGCAAGTTATAAAATTTTAACTTAATTCAAATGTCTTAACCCTTCATCTGTGAATTATTTAAGGAAATAGAAATTGGCTCACATAATTACAAAAATACATATTTTGTCACTGATCTCTAAATGTCTTCTGGAAGCCCATTCCTGCCAGGAGAAGAGAGAAATGAAAAAATAAAAATGGATAAAAAGTTAGGAATAATAATTGTATTTTTATGTTTCTCTTTTTTGCATATTCTATGTAAGTTTATTTTTTTACTTTTATGAGACTTTCCCAAAATCAATACAGGACTTTTGTGAGACTTACTGTCTCATAGTTTTGACCCAAAGTCATTTATTAGACATACCTTTGACATATTATCTCTCACTGATTTGGGTTAATTGACCCAGAGATAAATATTTGAATTTTAGCACAGAATTGTCAAAGGAAAAGAGAAGTCATTTAAGATTTTGGACACGGTCGGGAATTGACATTTAAAATCTTTCTGCACTGTCATGATAAATAATTTGCTGTGTCATTTCCTGCACAGCACAGTTACTAATAGACACTTTCTACACAGATTTTACAGGTCATATGGTTGACTTTCATGTAAATGAAAACATTATGGCCGTTTTAATATAAAACATGCCTGTCCTTCTGTCCTTGTTTTTAATATGTATTTGTCAAGAAATTTTGTCTGTTTGTCAGAATCTACTTATACAAACCAGATTCTGCTCACTTTGTTGACCGTAATCCTTTCATGATTTAATGATGATGCTGTAATGATACTATTTTTCTTTAAATGTTACAGCCCAGGTAGATCATTTACTCCCCGTGTTTCACTATCTGCAGCTTTTGTGATCTGCTGTAATTACAGTACACTCTGTGTGAGGCACCTGTGCAGGAACTCCTGCCAATACAAATTCACCGTGTTTTTCTCATCTGCTACAAGTCTGCTAATTCACCCAGAGGAGTCGAGTGAAGTGCACACAGCCACTCTGAGGGAGTGTTTTGCATTAAAAATCCTTTTGAGCCGATGTAAGTTTGAGAAGAGGAGGAAAAAAAAAATTCTGTCTTTAATAATGCACAACGTGAGACGGCACAGAGCAATATACATTTTTAATTACTAAAGTGACTAATATCTAGGTTTGGCTTTGAGGTTTTTGTTCCATAAAATATGCATTTGTATTTTGTTCCCTGCAGCTGAACTGGATACACACACCTGAGCGGAGCTGCGGGCTTTTAGCACAGAGGAGGAAGTTCAGTAACATATGTTCAGGTACTACATGCAAATAAGTGAATGTGAATTTTATGAAGGGGAAAAGTAAGTCATGCATATCTAACTAACTGTCACGTTGTTGGATCTAGTCCTAATAACAGCCTTACTGGAATTGAACTCCACATTTGATATCATGTATCTCGGTTTCTGGATCAAATTCATCAAATCTGACATCGTAAAGCATCAAATGTGGCTCATTGTGTCCTTTTCTTAAAAATGTTTTTGCCATCTTCATGCCCAGAATCTCATTTTAAATGCCTTATACAACAGCAACACATGTGGTTTCATACAAAAAGACAGTAAACGCATTTTATAGCACCATGAAAACAAGAAAAAAGAGCATAATGATGATATTTCCTCTTTTGGATATGAGAGTAGAAACCAAAAACGACTTGCTTTTTTATGTCTTTAACCTTTAATTAACCAAATAGTCCCTCTGACATTTCTAAAATCTAATTTTCAAGCAAGTCAGGGTGCAGAGAGCGCTATCATGAAATGTAAAATGTTGCAGAAAAACAACATATGGCAATGTGCAAAAGCAGAACGTGATCAAAATGAGGAAACATGTTTTTTTTAATTTTTTTTTATATAATCTTATAGGTAGTCTGGCATCAAAAGAAAATCATGCCAAACTTTTTAAAATCAACACTAGACGTGTGCAAGACTGCACAGGAACAAAACTGGATTTAAAACACATAACGGAGCAGAATTTAGCACACTGGTGCTTAAAAGGCTCCAAACCCAACAGATTTCTGCTTCTTTCTTGGACTTTCTTGAGGTGATACAGAGTACTTTTGCACAACAGGGGGTGAGAAGGGACAAAAAAGAGAATTTTGCTGTGTGCAAAGTTGTCTTTTTTCACAGTTTCCCATTTGTCTGTGCATTAATTGGAGAGCCTTCCCTTTTTAGATGGAGTGCATTATTTATGACGCAGCCTCAAACGCACAGTCTGAAGGCTTCCACACACACAGACACACACACACACACACACACACGCACGCTATATTTTTCCTACCAAGACAACCAAGGCTCTCCTGACACCAACCTTGTCTCCTGAGTGAGCTGACGAGCGCCGATCCAGCCTTACCTTAGCGTTCCCTCATAAATTAAAGTTAAATGAACGCGACTTGGAGCCGAGCAAAAAGTAGCTGTGGCCTTTAAGTGGAAAAGTAAGTCATTAATCAATCATGTGTCTCGTCACTCCGCCCACACCCCCGTTTTAAAAACCAATGTCCAAGGGAGAGCCGGCTGCTAACCAGAGTTTTACATCCCACATCTTCTGTTTCCCAGCGCCGTTTTACAAAGATCTGCGACTCGCCCAGAAGGGAGAGTCAACCTACCTAATTTGAGCGATTTTTGATAACGTATTCCATTTCACACAGCACACAGTCCTAATTTTGATGTTGTATGCCGTTTCAGTGCACTTAGCTTCTCCTTTCTTTCACATAAACTCCCTGCATTACCGCAAGCTACTTTCTTCACAGAGGAACAAGACAAAGAATAAAACCTTCCTGGCTGAAACTCTGTTAAAAGTGTCGGGCCCCAAACCAGAACGCAGCAGCGACAGGCAGGCTTTTCCCCACCCGGGTCGATCCGTACCGATGGGGGAAAGTGTTTACCACGACTTTTCAAAGTTCAATCGACGCAATATGATGTCAATTAAAGGTGACAAAAACTTTAACACTTCCATATGCAGCGGCAGCGCTTCAAAACCACAGAATCTGACTTTGGGAGTGGAACTATTAAGCGGGTGCCAAAAAATGTGCCAAGTGTCCATATGTTTCATAAGGTGCACTTTTTTTATTATTCTTACTGAGATTTGTCCTCAACAACCCCAGACTTTCTTCATTAGTTGGTTTGTTCGAAAAGAAGAAAAAAAAGCATTTTACTCCTCCGCCTTTCTCCAATTATTTTTTTAATTGTTTGATTTTTTTTATGATTTGAAAGAGGCCCATGTTTTCTTCTTCCCTTCTGGCCTCTGCTGTAGTTTCTGCTTTTGCTTGGCTCCTGTTAGCAGATTTTGGTCGCTTGTAAAACCTCCCGTCTGTTTCGTTATCTCCTCATCCCATCCACTCCAAGGAACGTTTGCTTGAGTTTTCTTCCAAAAATGAGAGATCCACCGTTGTTTTTGCCATCCTGTGAAAACCTCACAACTCCAATTCTGGTAATTTTAATGTAGTAGCTTCAGTAGAAAGGCAACATGCGGCTCTGCAGAGATGAGAAAAGTCCACAACTGTCTGGCTCATGAAAACCTTTCAAAACCAGTTTAAGCAAACAGTTTAAACCGAAATGTGTTGCCGTCAGTTTTTCTCAGTTCCTGAAAAGTTGACATGGAGATGCAAGGTTTTTACTCAACAGCAGAAATTTGGAAAAGAAAGCAACACAAATCCAGCAAACATTAAGACGCTGAATGGTAGTTGAAGTGACAGCTTGCACTAAATGCACAAAACCAGAAAAAATAAAGCACCAAAATAAAAGACAAAGTCCAGAACTGCTACCTGCACTGTAACCTCAAATTTCTCTAAAAGGTCTTTCTGACAAAACTTCAAATCAGTTTCTAATTAAGATTTTACTGTGGCAGAGCACAGCGTTCAGCTGTTTTTTTTTATCACCTTATAAGGTTGATACGGCGAACTTGTTAGCAAAGTTGCATATTACAAATCCAGCAGACACAATTTGGAGTCCTGTTTGTGTCTACGTGATGAGTCATAACTTAGCGCGACCTCTTTTACGTCCCATGTAGTCATTTGAGCCATTCTTACTGTAAAAAATATTGATCAGTGCAGCTTTAATTTTCTTACTGATGAGATAATAACACATTTCCAAACTGGATTTTTTATAGTTTGAAATCTTGAAAGATGAATCTCAGCTTTTTTCCTCTCAAATTACAGCTATTGTGGGGCACTTGAGGAGATCCCAGGCACTTGATTCAGTCTTTTTCCCCATTCCCCCCCATTTATAACATACCGACATGCTCCCTACATGTATTTTCTGAACACTATGACTTTGACCTTTGACCTCCTCACCGCTGGCTCCTCGTAATCCTGACATTTGTGGAATTTTAGCTCCTTCCTCCTCTGTGCACATTTGATCTTTTTCTGGATAAAAGCATCAGCTGAACAGCTAAGTGTAACTGTAAGAGGGAGGAAAAAAAGCAGTCTATATTGAGATGATTCATGCTCGTTGATCTGGCAGTGCTTTGTAGGGCTCGTCCAACAGGAAATAGCTCAGAGAGGAACCAAACCAAAGAGGATGAATTAGGCATTTCCTCTGGGCCGCTGTTAACCCTCGCTGTGCTGCTGGAGGGCTTTGCCATGATACAAATATACGCGTTGGATAAGTTTACGATACAACTGTACAGCAAGAGTCTAATCTCTAGAGTTGTTATGTTTTTGCTCTAGTATTTAGCATTTGCTGTTTAGCAGTGGCCATTCATGTTGAATTGGTGCTTTTTATAGGTTTAATTGCCAAGGCTGTCTATATTTTTGTCATTTTGACAACATCTGTGGTGTTTTGGGGCTATGTTAAGCATGTTTTCATAGAACAGAGCCCAGACCTCCTTTCAAAATGAAACACGTAATAGCTCTGGCAGCCTTAAATTCACCTTGCAGCTTGTTGTCTTATCATTATAATCCAGCAAGGACAAATTTTAAAGAAAGAAGTAGCCAGTTACTTGTTAGCTGTTAACTTCTGGATAATGCAAGTGAAAACAAATTTCAAATATGGTATATTTTTTTCATATGTCAGCATATGTTAGGTATTTAATGTCGTTCTTCGTGGTGTTTTTGATGAAGAGCTGGTGCTAAATGATTCAGCCTTCATTTAAAAAGATTCAATAGGAACGTGTGGCGTGATGTTCGTCGTGACTGATTTTTTTGTTGATGTTATGCCACGATCTGCATCAAAAGTTATTTCTTCCATTTGCAAACTCTCAATACATCAGGTGAAATTTTTATATTTCACGCTGCAGAACTGCACTTGTTTTTCATTTTTCAATATTTAAGTCAATAAAATAATCACAGCCGGATTATGAGGAATTATTTTTAAAAACTAATTTGCCAACTGCTTGTATTAAGATCACAAAAAGACAAAGTGTGTTGTTCTTATCGCTAAATAATTACATTCTCTTCTCAAGAGAACAAGCTTGCCATATGAAGACATATAATAACTTATGTATGATATAACACAAATAGCTCTCCATACATTACTACAGTACACATTAACTAATCTTGTTACAGCAAATATAAATACATTTTTCCTTGTTACACAGGAAGCATCAGATGTGTTTTTTTCCTCAAAATACTTTGGTGATTCAGCCTCTGGTAGAAATGTTTGATTTTGTTTCTTTGCTTCTCATTGAGGTATTTTTGTGTGACGCTCTGGGCCCTTTAACTAATATAATCAAATATTATTTTACCTCAAAAAGCTCCTGAAAGCCCTGCACGTACAGTATGGATTGATTCATGTTTCCTTTGCTGATATTTTTGATGAGCACCTTGATTGTTGTCTGTGTGTGCCATTGTTGGTGCCGCAGCAGAGCAGCGCAGGTAAATACCGCTCAACAAATAACAGACTGTAGTCTTTACGTAATGAATTACTGCACAAGCAACGCATCTCCCCCTGCGCCTCCACTTTGCTTTTCTGTCTCCCGACTGTATCTCTCTTTCTGAGAGAGGAAGAGGGGAAGAAGAGGAGGAGCAGGAGGTGGTGGAGGAGGAGGTGCAGTCACTCCTGGCAGCTGAGGCCGGTGAAGATCTGTGACAGATGGGGCCGAGTCACAAAACTCACAGCCTCAGGCGAAATTCATCCCCCAGAACTTTCCACAGGGTGCCCAGATTTACCTGATCAGAGAGATGTGGAGGGAGGTGTGTGTGTGTGTGTGTGTGTGTGTGTGTGTGTGTGTATTTGTATCCGTGTGTGTGTGTATGTGTGTTGGGCTCCAAAAATGTGCAGAGGAAGTCGAGGAAGCCTGGCCGCCTATCATGGCTGACACAGAGCCCATCTGCCTCA
>NTHP01000403.1:468696-490970 GCA_003416845.1 Oplegnathus fasciatus | reverse complement strand
CTCCATCCTCTTAAATCTCTCCTCCCTCGCCATCATCAGCACACCCTGCTTTGGCTCCACCCACTTGACCTCCTATAAAAAATGTTTGCACACACATATCTGTAATTTGTAAACTGCGAGCATATATATTTCTGTGTGTGNGCATATGACGAATGCGATGCTAAAAACTGATATCCAGTTCTGCATGTGTTGGCGTGTAGCAGCATCTGTTTCCTTGGATCTGAGTCTGTGTGTTCAGTTCGCCTGTTTAAAGCTCTGGGGAGTGAGCGGGTGTTGGGAGGGGTTTGAGCTTGTGTGTGAGTGTGTACAATAATGTGTGTGTGTGGAGCAAGATGGCACACGTACCCTCCCTTTATGAAGAATTAGATTTCTCCTGCGATCCCACTTGTGTATGTTTGGAGTATGTGCATATGTTTTGGTGCATCTGGTCATGTGTTTGTGTTTCATGCACAATATGAGCAACATATGAAGCTTTAATCCCAAAAGATGAGATCTAGATTACGTTCACTCAAACTTTAGGTGGGAGTGCTCGCAGGTGTATGGATTACAGTGGAAACTGCTTATAGTGATCACGGTTACAGTGATCAACCGCTTATATGGCTCAAAAAGCTTTGGACAGAATCATTCCTATACAAATGCTGTTTAAATAGTTCACTTATAGTAATCAAGTAGTCCGCTTACAGTGCTCATTTTGGGTCTTTTCATACATGACAACATCTGGAAAACATTTTTAAAACTACTTAATTCAATTTTTTTTTACTTTACTCCCATGATACTTTGCCTCGCGGTAACCCGTCTGCTTCCAGCTGGCTACCTGAGGCTGGTGCGGCGTGCACATTAAAAACATGACGAGAAAAAGAAAATAATTTTCTCTCCATGAAAAACGTAGTCTCCTTGAAGCTTATGACTAACTGCCAAAAACGAGCCAATGAGATGCAGCAGCTAAGCTTGGCGTTCCTCAGGTTACCTTGTGTAGTCTACTCGAACAACGAGAAACAGTCAGCTGCTAGTGATGGAGACAGAAAACGAATGCGTGCAGGTGTTACCTTTCCAGCTTCGGCCCTCCAAACTGTAGCTGGGAGACCTCTGGTTTCTTCAGGCTAAATCAATTGGCTTTAGCCTGGCTCGTCAGTTAGATGGTAACGAGCCTCTGCAGTCCGGGCAAACTCTGCTTTGAAGAATGGTCGGGAGACGTCGTGGTAACGTTGCATAAAACAGGTGCTTTATTCACTTGTTGCAGTGAACACACGGCCCTTTTCACAACCTGAGCTTATCTGGACACTTTCTGGTGACTACTGTAACTTAACAACCCATGGCAGCATGCGCTTCACCGTGTCTGCCGTACATACAGGTACTTTTTCTACACTCAGGAGAGACTCACTTCCCATAACAAACCTGTCAGACTACGTCACATGCATATGTTCACCAGGCCACCTTCCTTAAAGGGGAAGGCTCGGCCGGTAACACGGGGAAAGCACCTGTGGTTGAAGTCGCCTGCGTCAAGTGGATCGATAATGCCCGGTCACGTAATGCCCCCTAAATAGCGAAGCTGTCCATCTCATTACTTTAGATTCATGTAATAAATATACAAATGTCAATTAGATGGTCATCTGCATGAGAAATAAAGAAAAAGAAAACATTTTAGGTTATAATAACCATCCGCTTATAGTGATCAATTTTCCACTGTATATCTATTGAACAGGATATCGAACCGCAATACTTGATATCGACCAAAATGTGTTTGTAGCACCGAGTTAAATAAAAGTACTGAAAGTTAGCAATGAACATCTGGTCAGATTCTGAATTTTGACCCAATATATCCAGATTTAAATCAGAATTTTGCCAATTTTAGGCCGTTTTATTTTGGTAAAGTTCTTGTAAGACTTTTAAGATTTTAATTTTGGCTTCTTTTGTGAAATGAACAAAGGATTTAATTGAAAAACGTGTGTATTTCTCAAAGTAAGGTATCGAAAAACATATTGTTTTGTGAATGGACACTAGAACTTTTTTATCTGCACTAGTTTCAAAAATGTCAAAACTATCTGCCTGCCGACATTCACTATCTTTAAATTTGACCTTTTTTGATGCCAAGAAATTCTCTAAAATAACAAACACGACGGGACACTTCAGCTCTTCACTGAAACAACTCCAGTGATAATAATGACAAAATAATGTACTCTAATTAATGATAAATATTCATTATTTATGTGTAATGTGATCACAAATTCTCTTTCAAGTCATTTTGGGTCAAGTTCTTCCCTGATGGAAGGGAAATATTTATAATATACACAATTAAAATAGAATCAATAACATTGCAACAAATAATAGGTGAATAAAACAGAATTATATTCAAGGATTAAATATGTCAACATGTATCCAAAAGGAAATAAAATAAGTCTATTGATTTAACCCTGATGTGTACATGTGAATGTTAATACGCAGACAGATTTAAGAATATATATTTTCATATGAGATAGTGTGATATTACCCTCTGTTTGTCTGCACACACATATACAGTATGGGTGTGTGTGTGTGTGTGTCCGTCTGTGTCCCTGCAGGACAGGGTTTATGGTTTGACTCTCTGTATTAATAGCCTTAGCTGAGGTTATGTGGGCCCTTGGGTGCCTGGTAAAAACCGTCCTCCTACACAATTGAGCGTAGAGCCGTAATTTAGCCTGAGGCTCACCTACCCACAGCCACCTAATGCATGCTGGGTATTCACATGTGAAACACAGAGTAGGAAATGGTACTGGGAGGCTGCTTTCACTTTGTCTCCTCATATGTCATACTGTATGACACGCAGAGACTGAAGGGAAGCGTGTTGTTGTTGGAGTGAACACCGTGGCTGTTGTAACCTGCCTGCGTAACATGTGCATATGGATGCATACATAGTGTTGGGATTTACATGTCATAAGCATCAGGGACTTTTTGAAAATCAGAATAACATATCAGGGTTACATCCCAGTGCAACATTAAATATATAAAAACACACACAAAGAGAGGATGCTGTGCTGTACTTTCTACAGTCTTCATCAAGCAAACAAAACAACATTTTGAAATGACTTTTTTTCAATGCAGTTTACCAGTTACGTACCTGGATCTATTTGTGAATCATGTTAACATGTAATTCTTTATATGTAAGTGTAATTTACCTGGATTAAAAACCATATGTGATTCAGAGGCTCTGTACTGTTCATACATACAGTATCTTATTATTTGTTCTTGTGTACACAAACGTGTACAAAAATGCACTTTTTCCTCATTCTTTCATCATCGTCTCAACATTTATGGAAATTGGGTAAAAAACTGAATAACTCTAAACAAAAAAAAATGTCACAAGTTGATTGATGCAGACTTGTTGTGATGGCTACACCTGTCGGCAGGACTTGAAAAGCCTTCAAACACATCTTGAGTTGTGCTTTGTTTTTTGCACACACCCACTCGACACACACACAATTTGTTCAATGTACTCATTCTTCTCTGAGACAGAGGATCCAGTCTGTCACTCGGTTACCTGATGTCCTTTAAAAAGCAGGATAATGTTTAATTTTTTGCTGGTAATCATGTCATTGGGAGTTGCTGTCACTCATTTTGAACTGTGAAAAGCTCTTGGACTAAAACTCAAATGATTCCTAGAAAAGTCAGTTGAACTTCTTTCTTTCATCGTGCAGAATTTTGTTTTTACTGTCAGTTAAATGTTGGACTGCCTCAAAGTTTGCCTGTTCAGTATTTCACTGTTAATGATCCGCCTTCCACAAACTTGCCGGGTGAAGAAGTCACGTCTCGGGTCTGCCTCGGCTCCTAATCGCCCAGAGTTACCGCCGCTTTCTGGGGGGAGGTTTAGTGCGTTTTTTGGCCAGGAGCCGCTGAAAAGGCTCATAAGCGAAATGAGAAAAAAAGAACAAANNAAAAAAAAGCCTTGCAAATCTCACTTTCAGGAGTTTGGAAACTGGCCAACTTCATCAGAAATGAACAAAAAAAAAATGAAAAGCTCAGATAGTTTCATATGGAAAAAAACACATTCTGGTGAACTGCACACTTGCATAAAAGGCCTGTGCAAATATTGAAAGTATCCCTGAGCCAAATATCTCTCACAGACACACACACACATATATATGTGTACATATATATATATGTATATATATATATATTTACCATTCCCCTGTTACTTATCAAGATCTTGGTGGTTAACATGGAAGAAGAAAAAAGGGATGAAAAAAAGGAAGGTCTGGAAGGTTTCCCAAACCCTTCCCATCACATATGAACGCGTGTAAAGACTCTGAACACCCGGATGTATGTGATGTATTTGATGACTGAAACCACCGTAAACCAAAAGATAGAGAAAAGAGAAAGATGAAGAACGAGAGAGAAGGGGAAGGAGTTAAAAAAATACAGAGAGGAAGATGGAGAGGCAAATTGGGAAAAGAGAGGCTGCAGAGGGAGAGAGGAGGACACAGAGACAGAGAGGGAGAAGTATGTGGCGGACATGTTGGCGGTCACGCTCCGCTATCACCTTCTTTTTGACCGGAATTCATCCTCCCCTGGCGAGTTTCTCCCATCTGTTCCTCCACTGAGCAAAACTCTGCAGCTCCCACTGCTGCACACCACCCCACCTCCTTCCTCCCACGACTGACAAAACCCACCAAAAAATAAACAAGGTTTTGAAATGTGGCTGTTAATATTCAATGCATGTTTGTTTTAGTACCTTCGATAATTCAGCTGCATGAAAAAATATTCAATCAAACACTGAATAATGTCAATTACTCTTCCGGTAATGACAAAAATCTTTTCTATATCCCTCATGTACCTGCTGAATGTAGCACATTCACACCCCTTCTCTTGGGGTTCTTGTGTGGCATTCTGGGAAATGTAGGGAAATGTACCTCTCCTGGCAGACATGCACTTTGTTTAGAGGAAACAATTTCATTATAAAATGCATTAGGCGAATCCCAATTTAGAGGACAAAAAATGGCAGCATCTAACATCTTCTGCTAACATAATACAAAACCAAACGAAATATATAAATCTTAACATTATATATACGTCTTAACAATTCTAGGTAACATGTTTATTTACAAAATTTCAAATAAATCAACATCACAACACTACAGCACTCAGTATTCAAATGCAAAATCTGCAAGTTACTACAGCTGTCAAATAAATGTAGCTGTGTGAAGAGTACAATATTTCCCTCTGAAATGGGAAATGTATATGAAATGTGGATAGAAGTATAAAGTAAAATAAAATGGAAATACTCAAGTATAGTACAAATACTTATGATTAAGTAGAGTACTTGAGCAAATGTGCTAGATTTTCTTGAATCAGTGCATCATATATTAACTATTTCATCCATCCTAAACTCACTGACAACCCTCTGACATCTACTTATTTTTGTTTTCGTGAAAGTTTCTGACGATCCTACACCAAAGAGGAACAAATCTCCTTTAATTTTCCTGCTTGAAGGGAAGTGATTGCTTTAAACATCACTGGGGGACAAAAAAAAGTCATCCTTGTGTTTTTTTTTCTATCTGCTAAAGACATCTTACTGAAGGAGCGTCTTTGTATTAACTTTTTAAATTCCAATTACAAAGGAGGTTTAAGATCTCTCAGTGGAGTTTGACTTAGAGTCCGTGTTTGATCTCCCGTCCTCCGCTGGGACCTCCTCGTCTTACTCCTCTCCTCTCCTGCCTCTTCACCTTCTCTCTCCTCACATTATTCTTCTGTCACTCCCTCCCCTCTGTCCCCCTTTCCTTTCTTTCAATCTTCTTCACCCTCTTTGACTTTCTCCTCTTCCTCCCTTCCCACCTTCACCTCTTCCTCATATCCTTTTCTTCTTCCTGCTCTTCCTTTTCTTTCCTTTTTTACCTCCTTATTTATTTCTCACCCCTCTTTGTTCATTTCCTTAATTTCTTCCCTTTTCATTCTTTCTTTTGTCTTCTTCTTTCCCTTCTTCTTTTTTTCCTTTACTGCCTCTTCCACCTCTTCTTTTTTTCTGTCTTCCTCCCTCTTCCTCTCTTTGCACTGTCTTCCTCCTTCTCTTTCTCCTTCTTGGTCACGACTCTTTCTTTCCACCTCTTTTTCTCATCCTCCCCTCCCTCCCCTTTCCCATTTTCTTTCTTTCTTCCTTTTTCTTCACCCTTCTTCTCTTCCTCCTCCTGGCTCTTGTCTCCCCTTATCCCCCCTTCCTACTCTTCTCCCTTCTCTTCGCTTTCTACCACACCTCCTCATCTTCCTCTGTGTCTACCCCCTCTTTCTCCTCCCTTCATCCTCTTCTTTTCTCCTTCCTCTCATCCTCCAGCCCCTCCTTCAGCCCCCTCTTCTTATCCGTCCTCTCCTGCCTCCTCCTCCTCCTCTGTCTAATCCCTTTTCTTCTCCCCAGTACCAATTTTCTCCTTCTCTCTCTCCTTTTCATCCTCCTCTCCTCTTCCTCATTCCTTCTCTCCTCATCATCTTCTTCCTCTGTGTCTACCTGCCTTTTCCTCCTTCAGGTTCTCCTCCTTTTCTCTTCTTTCTTCCTCTTCTCCTTCCTCCCCCTTTCCATTTTCTGTCTTTTTCTTTCCTCCCCTTATCCAGCTCTTCTTCCCTTTTCTTCCTCTTCTGCTCTTACACTGCCCAGCTTTCAGCTTTCCTTTATCCCCCCTGCCTCTTCCTCCTTCCTCCTCATTTTCCTCTTTCAGACCTTCCTTTTTTCCCCTCCTTTCCTCTTTCCTCTTCTCTCCCTCCCATTCCCATTTTCTCTCTCTTCCTCTCCCTCCCTCCTTGTTCTCCAGCTCTCCTCCCTCCTTTTCCTCCTTCCTCCTCACTTTCCTCATCTTCCTCTTGCTCTGTCTGTGCTGCTCTTTCTCCTCCAGGCCCTCCTCTTTCACCTTTTCCCTCCCTGTTTCCTCATCTTCCTCTCCTCTCCTCTTCCCTTCCCATTACAATTTTCTCCCTCATCCTCTTTCTCCCCTTCATGTCACTCTTCTTCCTTCTGATTCTACTCCTCCCAGCTCTTGCCTTCTGTCTTCCTCCTATCCTCCTCATCTTCCTCTTCCTCTGCAACTACAATCCTCTTCTCCTTTGAGTCCTTGTACTTCCTCTTCCTCAACCCTCCTTCCTCTTCTTCCTCTTTCTGCAATCTGCCTCCGCAGTTTCAGCCTCACCTTGCATATACAAGTGGTATTAAGGGACCAGAATAAGGTGTGTGTGTGTGCTTGCGTCTGGTGTGTGTGCATTGTGTCTAATGTGTGTGTGCGTGTGTGTGTTCAGCAGTCCTCCAGTGGCTGCTCAACGTTCCCTTTGTGGCTGGAATAACAGCAGGCGACAGCTTACACCTTGCTGAATACCGCCACTAACAGTGTGTCGACAGCATAACGCCTGTGTGTAGTGTGTGTGTGTGTGTGTGTGTGTGTGTGTGTGTGTGAGAGAGAGAGAGGGAGAGAGAGAGCAAATCCGAAGCTACCTCGCTACCTATTCGACTTAATAAAGGAGTGTCTCGGTAACCATTACCCCCACAGCCATGCAGAACAAATTACATTTAATGGGGTTTCTTTGCCCCCACAGTCGTTTTCACCGTTCGCTTCAAAATTTCAATTTAGTGCTTAATGCTAAGGTTTCCTTCAACGTATTATAGAGCAATATTATACCAATTACGGCGTCTGCGAACATTAAATTAAATGCATTAGCACAATATTGGAGAGAAAGGCAGCCGTTTGAAACAAGTTCTGTTCCAAAGCGATGCAGGCAAATGATCCGGGATATGAAAGCCGCGCAAAGAGGCTTGACATCGAAACGCAATTATGTTTGTTGTCTTACAGTTTTATCTGTGCTGAATCATTTACTTTTTTATATTCCATATGGATTGTGTGTAGCTGACACTGTCTTCATTTAACACGGTGCAAATCACTGAATGAATACTGACTCAGTGTGTCAGAGTGTGGAGGTTTCATCAGAACCATCCCAGGAGGGAGGTGAAACTTTAACCCCGGCCTGATAACTGCCCTGAACAACTTTTGGTCCTGTTTCTGTGCTTGAGGGGGTGTTGGTGTACTTTTTTAGGTTTTACCTGCAGTATGTTTTTACACATATAATGTACTGTAAAGTCAGTGAAGTGTTCTAACTTTGCTTTGAGCTCGGTATCTGCCGTGAACCATAGACATAGGAAAACACAGATGTAGAGTCTGTGATGTCACCCAAAGATGTCTGTAGGAGTGTCTGAAGCCTGGATTCAGGGTTTACTGCTCTTTGCCATCTTTGTCAGCTGTTTATGCAACATTTTGAAAAGCACATAGATCCTGCGTGGAGCAAGCCCCCAGGAACAGCTGTGCATCAATTTCGGCATGCAGGCCTCTTCCTCATTGGGCCTGATGAAGACGCAGTAGGGTCAAAATGTTTCCTGTTCAGTTAAAATACGAGTTCGGGAGCTATTCTGTTTGTGTATACGCGCTGCTTTTTTTCTCTACTGAATCTGTCTAAACATAGGATTGAATGGAACTAGCTGAAACACTATTTCGCTATATACAACCATTACAAACATACCATACAAAAGGCAAGCCATCACACACATTCAGAAATTACTCTTTGTATCATCACAGTTTGAGCCAGGGTTGTTTTTCTCGAGGAGTTTGGTTGGATTGGTGAGGCGTGTCACTGAACTTTGGTGCTGTCCAGGTCTCAGGTCCATCACAAACCGGCACCCTGGAGTCTGAAACATGATGAGCAACGTTATTCATCCATCACATGCAAAATATGGGGAGGGGCTGTAAGTAACGGCATTAAGATTATGAGAAGAATGGTGCCTGTTTTTTCCATGTCATTCTTTGCAGAACTCCAGTGATGTATAATGTTGTCATGGATACGTGTTGCTTAATCGACAGATAGTTTGAAGGGATTGTTGTGTGTGAAAACAAACCTGCAGTAATGACTTTCCCCTCCAAACTGTCAGTATTTCTTATTCAACAAGATGCTTTTTCTCTTTCCAACCCTGATTGGACCCCCCACTCAGTGCCTTGCTCACCACTTTAAACCAGCAGGGAAGTGTCAATGTCTATAATTCTCCAGATATTCTCTCAAAGGCCACGTGTGACCTGTTTGCCGCCCAGCGAGGGGAGGAACCAAAATCTACAGTGGCGGAAGCAGTGGGGGTAAAGATGGAGAAGGAAGGAGAAAAAAAAAACAGATGGCTGGACGGGGACCAAGCGTGGACCAGTCACGTGACGGGCGGCGTGCCATGGAACTTCCTGCTCGCTCTCCCTTTCTGTCGCAGCAGTTGGTGTCACTACTCGCGCCGTCTGCGTGAATTCGAGGCCCCGGCTGAACAGATTGGCCAGTCGGCGAGGATCATTCGCAGAAAACTCTGCTAATCTCCCACCGGCTGCCTCGACCACACTCACATACACTGTCTCTCTTTCTTTCTTTCCTCTGTGCAGACTTCTCCTCAAAACTGTGTCGAGGGAGGGCAGAGGATTTAGAAAACATGTCATCATGAGCTCGGTTCCAAACCCAGATATCAACCATTCGGAAAAAAAGAAATACCTACTCTTACAAAATAATGCTTTGAAGTTTTTGACCATCTTAAAGGGATATTGCATTACAATTCACCACCCTGGACTTGTTTTTGTTATTTAAAAAGAGCTTTCTGTGCATGTATTTTGTCAATTATCCATTCTCTACTAAATTCACTTGAATTTTCATTCATTTTCAAGGACATTAGAAGTGGAGCTGATGTTTTTATGCATAATTAAGTTCACATTTATGTGTAAAGCACCATTTTATAAAATTTGATTTTAAAGTGCATTCCAAGGGAAAAGGGAAAAACTGTATTGGGGGGGGGGTTTGTCTTGCATGTCCATCATAAAACACAAAGAGATGTAAACACAAGATACAGAAGATATACAATAAAACAGGAATGTAAGCTCACATAAAACAATGTACATGAGGTGACAGCATGACATAAAACCTTAAGTATATCTAGTTATCATCAGAAAATCCAATCATCGGTGTTAAAACAACGCAAAGTGCTGCTGCTGCCTGCACCTGAACTTCAGGATTTTGCTCAGGCTGAAGATGAAGAGAGACTGTTGAAATCCTTCCCAAACCTCTCTCTCTTCCAATCCTCTCAGCGCAGATATTATAGAAAGTACTGTAAGGTGTTATACAAAATGCCTAAAGCCATTCTGCTGTCAGACATCTTCACTGGAGCATAAGTTGACACTTTGCAGCTGGAAAATGCAGAAATGTATTTATGTAGGAAAAGTAAATCTACATAACCAAAATAAGAATCGTATCAGACTTGTTATTGGCAAATACTGACTATTAAATGACTCGGATCAGGATCAGGAGCAAAAAAACCTGATCAGGACTGGCTCCCCTTGGGCCTTTAGGCTTGTGCTGTTTGGTAAACCATAATGTTTTCACCCTCCTACATTTTTTGAATCACAAAATGTAGGATTATAATACTTCAGAGCTTTCCTTTAAGATGACTAGATTTCAAGTTAAATCCAAATATTGGTGTGGAAATAGTTATTTCAAAAAATGTTTCATTCTTTGTCCTTTGTTTTCGTCTCCTGACTCCTGTTTCCTTTCTCTGTGTCTTCCTTCAGCATTCTTCCTGCGTCCAGCCTGGTGGGGTTTTTCTTTTTTTTTNNTTTTTTCCTGAGAGCCGAGCGGAGCCGAGCATGAAAGTGACTTCCTCGATCATCTCTGCAGCCCGCGGCATTCTGTTCAATCCCTCCATCGCCATGATGGACTTCAGGGTCACGACTCGCTTCCTCCTGGAAACTCGCCTTTACTGAGAGGAGTCTTAAGACGGTGAGAACACGCATGCACACACTCATGTACACACACAGGCAGGGGCACATACAAATGCATCATACACACACTCTCTCAGACCACACACACAAGTTCTCACCTAAAAATACATTTGTTCACACATACACACACACACAAACATTCACAAATCACCCACACACACGAAATGACACACAGATACTCACACAGTGTTACTTTGCAACTCTGTTACTGTATTCAGATTACTTCTTGAGTACCTCAGTGTGTTTGATTTTCAGTTCTTATACCAACACAGTGTCCTTGACTTTTTTCTTTGATATTTTAGTTGTTTTGAGTCAAATTAAGTGTGAGCATACAAGACAATAGCACAGTATGTTTTGAAAATCTTCTCTACAACTTACAAATGATTACAGCTGTTGCATAAATAGTTGTTTTTTAAGGTAATAGTATTACGTATAAAAATAAATGTACATTCCCCTGCACAGCTCTCCCTCAATGTTATCATACAAAGCTAACAAACACAGCAAATAATTCTTAGAGCAAATTGAGAAATACAGTACAATCAGAAAAAGACAGAAGGAAAATTCTGTGTCTTGAGATATATAAAAAAAGATAAAGATGAAAAAAATAAAACATGTCTCTCTCTTTGAGATTTACACTGGTTAGCCAGAATACTCGGGCCGTGTGACGTTAACAGCTAACAACTCCATAAACTCAGACGCAACATCGCTGCTCTTCTCCATCTCAAACAGCATCTCTCTTATAAATTTAATAAGACTTGCAGTAAAGCTCAGCTGCTCTGCTCTGTGACATCGCTGTGTGAGCGCTTTTGATGTCCCTTTAAAGGGCCACGCTGTCATTTATTTTAAAGGGAATTAATAACAAATGTACAGTACAACATCTATGTTCTTCTAAAACGCAAATATTCCATTTTTCAAGGGGCGGTCCACTTCTAAAGGAGGCATTTAATATGCTTTTTTCAAATCCAAAACCTTTGTATCACATTGGTGTGAACATTTTTATTTCACAAGGTTTAGTTTCAATTTTAGTCCTGAAATTCATCAGGTAACAGATGAAAACAGCACAAAGGTTTCTGCTCTCACAGATGTTCATCTTCTCCAGCTTTGCATCCAGAATCATCATCATACAGATACAGTGTAACGTGGCCGGTGTACAAGCATTTCTCTGCACAAACACAGAGGCTGATCTGATGTTTCAAAGTGAAGTTTTAGACGTCAGAAGTTCAATGTTCAGACATTTGCAGTCATCACATGTCTCAGTTTTCACAACTTTGCAGCTCTCTGGCACATGCCTGAAAGTTGCTGTTTTACATTGAAATCACGTCTCGGGCTTTTGGCTCCTGCTTAAAGTCCAAAAATCTGCAAAATTACAAGGAACAAGAGCAGGGGTCAAAGTAATAGTAGATGTTTTTTTTTTCATATGCAGATCATGTTGCTGATCATTCATGTCGCTGACCTCTAAAGGAGACAACAAGAAAAATCAAAAATCAGAAAAGCATTTCTTCATGCATAGTTATTTTTTTAAATTGTATAAACTACATTATTGCAAAACTACTCACTGTTTTGCCTTCTTAGAATTTAGGTCTTACTAATAAAAGGGGGCATAAAATGAGTATGTAAGGAGAATTTAAACTGTTACATTTCCAAAAAGTAAAAGACAGACACAAAAAAGGCTTTTATTTGCTGTCCTAAGGCAGCTGAGGAAAACAGGAAATGGAAGAATAACCTGACATATGTTCATGTGGCAGCAGTTCTTGACTCCGCGTCGGCCGGTCAGCAGCTCTCAGGATCTAATCACATTTTCAATTGCCTGAACAACTTCAGGGTTGATTATCAGCCTCTTGTGGAGGAGCGGGGCAGCACTCGGAATGTGTTCGGATGTGTTGATCTGGAGAGCCGGTGATTAAAATGTGACCTCACTTCTTAGGAAGGAAGAGCGCCGACTTTCTGGGCTGAAGGCGTGCGTGTTGTCACGTGTCAGTAGTATTCTCATAAAATCCAGAGTTAAACAGTGAATGATTTGTTTTTATTTCATTTAAGATCGAGCAATCACTAACCAATGTTTTCATTTTATATCATTTTCCATTTGACCATTTATGCAAAGTATTCTGGGTCAGGGTGATGCAGGTTTACGTCTGAAGCTGCTGAGTGAAATCATATTTTCTGCTGTTTTCGGGGTGAATGAAACATCTGATTAAAAGTCAGTGTCTGATCAATATCCATAAACTCAGTCCAACTCCAATGCACTGGCTTTGAGATAAAGTAACGCCCACAAGACCAACACATCCCACCAGACAGAACATTGATATTGTACGATTCTGCAAAACCCTGGATTACGTTCAGTGACAACATTTTTACAATTATTTCTGATGTGCATGGTGACTATGGTCTAGTTTAAGTTAGGAAAAGTTTGTTCTTATGGCAAATAAACTATGGTTAAGTTGTGGTTGAGGTTAACCAACTAAAACACTTGGTTAGAGTTGAGGAAAGATGGTGGTTGTGGTTTTAAAAAGGCAAATATTAACTGTTGGATTGGGATGAAAACGGCAGCCTCATGCCTCAAAGTCAGAGGCACTATTTGCTCATACTCGCTGACCTCCACACCTGTACTCTCTGCTTCACTTCATAGAGGACACATTACTTCTTGCGTTAACACTGAATGTTGCCATTGGATGTAGATTGTGGGCTGCAGAACTGTCCAATATGAGCGTAATTCATAGGAAACTGGGCTGGTTAGTGCTGACATCCCTCATGTTATCTACCTCCTTACTAAGTTCTTGACTTTTTCATTGGTGTGTCTAATGGTGCTCATCCATTAAAAACTGTTAGAAACTGACTCCACCCCTCTGGATTTAACCCCACCAGTGAGATTAGGCCTGCTCCTGCCCTCAGAGCAACTCCGCCTGCAGAGAAATGTGTGTACAAGTGAAACTCCACTGTGCGACAAAGCCACACTGGATTTATTAAAATCCACTCCAAAATGTACTCGTGCTTTATCCAGCAGAAAACGAGAGCACCGTT
Organism: Oplegnathus fasciatus; assembly: GCA_003416845.1. Classification (NCBI taxonomy): domain Eukaryota; kingdom Metazoa; phylum Chordata; class Actinopteri; order Centrarchiformes; family Oplegnathidae; genus Oplegnathus; species Oplegnathus fasciatus. The sequence continues at coordinate 477,162 of NTHP01000403.1, read as the reverse complement.
TATACCTCTTGGCTGCGGTCGCGAGGCGGCTGAGGAGACGAGCACCCAGTGTACTTTAAATGTGTGAAATGTGGCGAGGAGAGGCAGCAGGGACCACCAGGTGCTGCCTCTCCACCTCGAGCCGGCCGAGGAGCGCTTCTCCTCTCCAATAACCCAAAGGGCTGAGATGCCACTCGCAGCAGCCGAGCCAAAAGACATTTCAAGTGTGCACTTCAAAGGGGCCTTGGATTATGTTCGCGCACAGTCTATCCTGAGGGGATCCTTTGAAGGGAAACTTACTGCAGAGCCACTGGTGGCCGCTCAGTGTGTGTGTGTGTGTGTGTGTGTGTGTGTGTGTGTGTGTTTGTTTGTTTGTCTAAACCCATTTTACTCACTGCTCTTGCCACTGTGCTGTTGTGTTGGGAGGGGTTTCCTCCTGCAAAAGTTTCAATGTAAACAGAATTGAAAGAGTTTTATTCCAGAAAGTACAGAATTCACTTTGGGAATCTGAAGCTGAAGTTCCAAATTTGTCAAACAAGGAGCATCTAGTTTGTCCAAAAATATATCATAAACACCTGTAGTGGTACAAAATATAAATGTGGATGTATGATGACTTTTTGAACGTCAGAACCAGTACAAATATTCATCAAAAAGTTTATGAAGTCTGATGTTTGTATGTAAATACTAGAAATAATTTTTATGGCTCATTTATTTAGGACAGAGAGAGATCCAGTATGAAGTGTCATTTTGTAAACTAAAGACCTTTGATAGCACCTTTCATATTTGGCATGCATTCGTATTATACTTAGATAAAACTACATAGTAAGTAGTCTAGACCAAGGGTCAATGATTTTTTTGGTGGTTGTGGTGATTTAAAGAACCACACCAGTAAGTGTGCAGGCTTCTTTTCCTTCTGTTCAGGATAGCCATTGTTGTTCATTAATTTCCGTACAGTATTAAAATCAGTTAGCAGATTCTCATAACGATGATTTAAAAAAGAGGTTTTGTATATAATATAAGAACATTTATCAAAATGAATTTCTAACATTGATCAAAGGACCAAGGGATCAAATGTTCCAAAAAAAATACTGGAAATTCATTTTGGACCGTGGTTGTTCAGTACAGAGAGATCCAGTTTGTCATTTTGGAAACCAAAGTCCCTCATTTGCAGGTTTCCAGCGACACAACCTAACATCAACTTTCGATTCAGTTCAGCATATCAGCACGTGTCACTGCAGTAATGCAAAGGTGGCTGCTGATTAGCGGCTAACAAATTGCACGGCGTCGAGGGGAGGCAACCAAACATCTGTAGGACACCTGCACCCACGGATGCCAGGATGTGAAACACCGCTGAAAAAAGAGGGAGGGGGGGGGGGGGGGTGTTAGGGAAAGCGAAACAACGGCAACTCTGGCAGGCGATTATCATAATTAAAGCCGCATCAATTAAAGGGGTCAATCACTGCGCGGCTGCCACCTTCCTCTGCAGATGGTGAAATTTGTTTAGGGCTGCCTCCTCCTTCCTGACACCGCAGAGGGACAGAGACAGCTCCACTTTTACCAACACTGTGATAAATACACAGATGTAAGAGCAGGACTCTGCCCCAGAACTACCTTAAAATACAATGAGTACAATCACATCTCTTTCCTTGTGGACCTTTTCCAACATTTGCTGTGTAATAACACAAAGATAGTTTTACTTCTTTATTTTCTTACTGGTGTACAGTACACAGCACTCCATGTAGACAGGCAACTACAAGTGGCCAACAAAGCGTAGTGAAAACTGATGGGAAAATAGAGTCTAGATTAAAAATCACTGTTAGCTGCTCTAAAAACATTAGGATGCTGCCAAATGATAATATGGAGAGGTGTCAAGTTGCGTCTCTTATCATTTTGATGGATCATTGTTGGTACATAGAACATAATATGTGAACATTTATCATTTTTAGGTTAATATTTAAGGCCATATGTTGGGAGATGTTCATCTATCACTTCTTGTTGTTGAGGTCATGTGACAGTACACCTGTGACTACTTAAACAGGTGTTTGAGGCATATGAATCAGTTTCTTTATAGACCGCAAGTAGATGTGATGCAATCTTAACAGTCATAACTAAAAAATTATATGATTTTTAAAGCCTGTAGTAGGAAAGTGCAGCAATTGAAGTGTCCAACTTATTTTGTATTTGATTTTTGGACTAACTTAAGATGAAAAGTTAAGGTGACATTGGTGAAGTTAATATTTTGCGCTTTTTTGCCAAGTCTTAACCCACTTGACTTGAACTGAGAGGTATATTCCATTTGCAGGGAGATGCTGTGAACTCCAGCAGCTGCAGAGTGAAGCAGGATTTGCTCTCTGTCCCGGAGGTCCACCTTAAAGCGACGGGGAGTGATTAGCTGCGGCAGCTCCGGCCAAGGTGGGTGCTGCACAGCCGGCATTTTGCATTTTAATCACGCCAGCCTGGTGACAGGAGCTGCAGAAGAAGATAGAAAAGAAAGTGACCTGTGGTGGTTCAGTTAGACAGATACACTGTATGAGGCAGATAAATATTGTCTTATAGCACTGAAAACATGGTATTTATTCATCTAATTTCCCAGTAATACTCATGTTAGACATCAGTGGCTACAAATCACTGTATATCAGTATCTGCCCTTTCATGTTTCATGTGAGTTTCATGTGTGTTGCCATTGTTGGGATTAAACATGACTATTAGCTGTAAAGTGGTCTCAGATTCTCTCGCCGTGAGGTCATCTCGCCGCCCAATAAGAGCAGTAAACAAAAGGGGTGGAGCTGTAACTCAACTTTCCCTCCAGAACCGGGTATAAAGCCGGCGCTGACCTGAGAGGGGAAGTGTGGGTGGGTATAGCGGCCGCGGGGCCCCGGCGGGGGGCCGGCTTCCACCCAAGATGAGGACTGACACCGGGGTTCAGGGGTTAATTTGTGTAACAGGCGAATTTGCATACAAATGAAAAATGACAGAATTTTTCTGTTCTCCGCAACTTTCAATGTCATCCGCATCAAGCCGGCCCTATCTACCGCCCCCCCCATCCCCCCTGCACGCCGTTTGAAGAATATTCATTACTTGTGAAGCTGGGGCACCTTGTTTGCTATTAATCTCCACCGCAGGTCAATGACTTAATTTGCTCAACTTTATCAGTGGTGCCATTCACTTTTTCTTTCTTCCTCCGCCCGTCCGTTCCCTTTGTAGCTTTTTCTAAAGTGTTCTCATTGCTTCTCTTCATAGAGACCGGCTAAGCTTTTTAAAGCACAACAAAGGCACAGTAACTCTGGTCTCTGAAAGAGTTTTGAAGACATAAATGAATTACTTGAGAGGGAAATATACGCCGGCCCTCTAGATTGCTCCTTCTTCTCTTCTCCCGCAACGCCCAACAACTTCTGGAGAGATTTCCACTCAAATCTCTCTTTTTTTCCTCCCCTCCTCTCTTAGTCTTGATTGGATTGATTGTTTTTCTAATCCAGGGGAAATTACTTGCAAAAAGGGGTCACATAATCGTGGTGAAAATAGTGAAGAAAGGAGTGAAGTGACAAGAGCTTTCCACTGATGGGAAAAACAGAAAGACTGCACATAGGTGAATTCTGCTTACAGTATGTCTTGTCTCTACTTTTTTTTTTTTCCAATTAAATGCCTTTTCATATAAAACCACACAACATACAGACGCCATATTTGATCTTAGACACTCTTTAAACACATTTACAGATAATTTCATGAAACATGTCCAGTGGAAATGAACTAGAACCGGAGAAATCAGACATCAATAACAAATCAAGTCAACTGGTGCTTCCCAAAAACATCTTCAACCTTTATGCCACCCACAGTTTAACCTGTAAGACTAAGGCACTGTATAAGACTTACAAAAAGTTACATGAAATATGCCGTATGTATCGATTAGACTCTCATCTCTTTGGCCATTGTGTTAATTTTCACAAAGAACGCCTTGTGAATAAAAACACACTTAAAGCTGAATTGATACATTTTTTGGCCTCTGTGGGCAGCACAACAAGCTGTTAACACAACATTGACATATCATCACTTCATAGAGTTGATATGGCTAACGTGTTAGCAACCAGTCGCCTAATTACACAGTCTGCGGACACCGAGCAACATTAGTGTTAAGTTGGAGTCATGTTTTTGGCCACCTGGTGAATGTTAAGTCCAATATTCAGTCTTGTAGCAAATATGTAGCTTGTTGTGGCACTGTCTACACCAGTTAGTCTAACTTTGTCTGGTGTCTGACGCTGGGTAGATAGCGTACATTGTATTTATCAAATCTGCCTGCTGCCCGCTGATGAGAACGGTGAGAGTGAAGCAAAACAGTAAATTTAAGGGCCCGCAAACCAAAGCAATGAGCTGAAAGATGCTAAAGCGCTCTGTATGGCTGAGAGGAACTGCAGAGTCTGTTGATAAATATATGTAGGGTTACCGAAATCTTTCACATTACATAATTTTTTCGATTGTTCATGTAATTCTTAGGATTAGTGCAGCTTTAAAAATATGCTGTCTTACTTCCTTAAAAGCAGTCTGTCAGTTCAACAGGGTGATAATTCCTTGAAAAGTGTGCATCCAAAGTCATCGCAAGGGTCTGACAATCAAATATTGTTCATTTGTTTTAATTTTAGATGGACCATCCCCTGAAAGGGGTGTGGATGTTCATGAATCACCACCTCAGTCAGATGGAAGAAGAAGTGCTTGAGTCAAGTTTAGCTCCAGTGTGCATTTCAAACAATCAAGCTTCTTTAAACAAAGTATGTCAGCACGTTTTACTTCCTCATAAGTAGACTAAAATGCTTACATTATGTTTTAATCCCTAATTGGTTGTTTAGGCTAAACTGACCAAACAAAGTAGAAGTGCGTAGTTGGGCTTTCCTTAGGCATGCATGGAGTATGAAACAAATAGTGGAGGATTAAACGCTTCCATCTATATTGTGGAGTATTAAAGGAGCATTACACAATATCTGAGAATCCATAAGTTTGTTTATCTCAGCGTACGATGCACGTCTGGCAGAGCGGTGACATTTGTTTACTTTAAACAACATTTGAGAATCTGTAAGGGAATCCTTACATATGAGCAACCGGAGCAAACCATTCTACCATCCAGCAAGTAAAGGCTAAACATGCTCAAAAAGAAATTACTGTAACTTTGGTTGTTTGCCTCCTGCAGGCATTTTGAACCGCTAAAATCAAAATTTCCAGCTTCATTAAATAGCCCCACTCCTCCTCCTTCCAGGAGAGGAGAGTTGAAGGGAAGGCAGAAAAAAAGTGCAAGAGAGAAAGTATAAAGCATAAAGCAAGAGAGTGAGAGAAAAAATGTCTTGTGAACCATTGTTTGGATCTTTATGCAAAAACCCCCTTTGCGTTTCAAACTCTTGATCCCCCATAGGCAAAGGAGAGGAGCGTATTGATCTGCGCTGAAAGGAGACGGCCCTTTCATCACGGTTCCTCCTCACCTTAGACGGCTTTGAGGGGGCTCCTTAAGGATCGCAGCACCCTCGCCTGGCTACCGGCCAGAGATTAGGATGGCGATAACCTACCCAACCCTAATAGGTAGCAAACGAAAGCAGAAGCTGTCTAATTAGTGCTGATCAAAGCGGAGGACTTTATCCCCAAAACAAACCTGCACATTTGAATGTGCTTAGGAGAGGGGAATGAAAAGGGTGGAGGGGGTGAAGGTGGAAGGAGGAGGGGAGAAGTTGGAGGTTTTGAACTTCTTGGAGACATTGTACTTTTCTTTTTTTTTTTGATGATGATATGCACAGCCTCGCCCGTTCACCATTTCTTCTCTTCTATTTTATTTGCATGCAGATATGTAAGCACAGAGAGGGCTGTGAGCAAGACATAGAGGTTATTCATGAGTGGTAGTTTTTTCCTGAAATTTCTACGTACCTGTACACATAAAAAGTGAATGTTCATTTGTGTGTACACATTGCTCAATTCTATGTATGAGATTATAGGAAAAGTATTACTTTAATGCAAACAGGAATATTGTTGTTACTTTTCCCTTAATAATGATCAGTTAAAAGCCTAAAATATGAATAAATTACCCAACCTTCCTTGATGCTACACCTAGAGATGTTCCAAACTGACGTGCGTCATAACATCCACACCCACTGTTTTCTACGTAAGCCCACACACCGACAACATCTTGTCAACTTGTCAGGATGCTCCACTGTCCTATTTCCCAGCGTTGAAGTTGATTAATGCTTCAGAAAAGCAGTAATTTTATCAAATACGCCCCTCAGATCAGCTACATGTCTACTTGTTCTCTCTTAATGACGCGTTTGGAGTGCTCCATGGGCGTCAGTTGCAGCGTGTCAAATGATGCGACACGGCCAATGTGTGTTGCATTTTAGTGTTGCCACTTGAGTGAAATCATATCCATTATCCTGGAAGTCCAGGTCCAGGAATTCTCAGTACCTTCGGGTGCCATTTTAATGGAAGCTGCATTAAAAATGATTCATCAGGTTTTTTGTTATCTATTCATCGGTCAATCCTAGCGTCTTTGTAAAGTGCTCGTTGACCACAAGCCTCCAGAACAACTTCAGTGCTCCTTGTCTTAGATTCACCAAGTCTGTGAAACTCTACTGCAGGGATGATCGTCATTCTTCCAAAAGTATTCCTAATACTCCCTCATTTGGTGTTTTTGTGATGGTGTTGGAGAGCTGTCTAACATGCCGCACCAAAATCTCCCATTGCAAATGATTCACATCATCTTCATACTCCTCAAACGATTCAGGTAGACCTTTGTCCTGTAATGGAACCATTGACATTTGTCGTTTTTCTCAATCATTAATTTAGGCTTTGCCTTTATTTTCTCACCCGTCTGTACATCCTCACAAGTTTCTTTTGAAGGCAGCATCTGTTCTGAGGTCTTTCCTACTGGTTTCTTTTGAGACCTAGTGCAGCTCAAACCACAATGAAGTCATAATGCCGGAGCTTCAGAAAAGCCAAATCTGACGCCTGTCTGACTGCACTTTGAGATAAGAATCATGCCAAACGGTTTTCTGTGCCGGAAAAGACTCTAAAAGTCATATGTGAAAGCAATTAGTGTGATTGCAAAGAGGAAGGAGAAAAGTGCAAATGTGTCACTGCTCAAGACATCACACAGTAAGTGTCTGGCTTTTCATGGCGGAAACTAGACTGCTATACATGGAGGTATGAATATCTAGACCCTGGTGATGAATGTTGCAGACAGATGAAAACCAAGCATGGCTGACATCCAACCACTTTACCTGATAGGGTTAAATTTGCCTTTGACCTCTTGTGACCTTTCATGCTTATCCCCCTCATGCTGCCTCTTGTTTTGGTGGTTTTGCCATTCCACTGGGCTGGTTTGTTTTTGTGAGCCAATTTGTGCCGTACATCCATTCATCACATCATCTAATTTGCTCTTCCAATCGGAATTTAAGTGTTTTCTTCATTAGGCGCTGTTTCTTTGAGCCAAGCGGCGCTGATGAGGAGGCCAGAATACAGCAGCAAATGTGTCGAACCTCATCCCATTTACTGTCAGACGTCCCCCAGAAGTCTGATGCAAATGTACAAATTGCCACGACTGTGAATGTATTTGAAATTTGATCACATTTCATACCCGCACACTCGGCCTCTGCCCCCAGAACTTCACACACCATCAAAAAAACATACAACGCCCTGAGTTTTCTCCTAATGAATTCCTGATAAAAGAAAGTTTATTTTTCCATATTTTTACTTTTTGTATTAAATTTACACATTTCCAGTCGTTCAAGGCCACCAAGCTATATGTGCCGTGTCCTAATCTTAATGGAAGGAGCAAATTTGGCAGTCTGGTTTTGCATACATTTCCCCAAATATTAGATGCAAGTGTTTGGCCTCACAGCTCAGGAAAGTTCAGTCTTCTTAACACGTGAACTAGATGAACACAGACCGGTTTTTCATGCTCTGATTTCACTCTCAACTGTCTCTTTGCTCTGTATTTAAGATCTCGTCTACCTGTGATCCTCGACACGTGGGAGCCCTCTTTCCTCTGGCATTAAACATATGCTCCAAACATATGTTCCATGCAACATATGCTCTGCTAAAGCTGCTGTTAGCTTCTGTTTTCTGCCAACATACAATTCTGGATGTTGAAATTTGAATTTCAAGTATTCAGCACCCTTCTGAGAATTTAAATGAACCCTGAGTTAGGATCATATCGAAGAAAAAATTAGGAATTTCACGCCCTCTAAGGCAAAATAGCATCCAGGGAAGTCATATGAGTACAGTATGTGTCCGTCTGTTTATTCATCTACATGTCTATGTGTGTGTGGCCAACATGCGGTGCATGTGTGTGTGTTGGAGGGAGGATTATTACCCATTGCCTCCGTGCATTAAGCCTCCCCTCATCCAGTGCCAAAGGCCTGACCCAAATATGGCTGAAAGACAACATGTGACCTGCTTAGCGTTTCACCCCCGGCTCCACTAGCTCCAGGCTGTGGTGGCGGTGGCGGTGGTGGTCCGGTG
>NTHP01000403.1:458149-468658 GCA_003416845.1 Oplegnathus fasciatus | reverse complement strand
GTTGCGGTGTGCAGGAAAGGTGGAAGGGGTTGGGGGGTTCAGTCTATTAGTGGGAGAAAGCACAGATGCCGGCAGATGGCCAACATATTGTCCAGAGCTGACCCGAACACAGAATAATTACTGGAAAGTTCAGCGCTCTCAGGTCTGCAGCCTGACTTCACCTCCGGTCACCGACTGTTGAAAATGGAGTTGAGAACTACTGAGAGCATTGAGGAGAATTGGAATAAAATTCTTCTGAAAAGAAACTACACAGAACATTTTCATATAGCTGTTATAGCGTAAAAAGAGACAACTTTCAACGCACATGTTGTGTTTCTTGAAAAATTCACGAAGCTTCACGAAAGTTACTTAAACAGTAAATGTCTGCATAAACTTTTAAATGACGTAACAATCACTAGAACTTGAAATTACAGCTCAATTTCTGCAAAGTCTCCTTGTTTTGTTGAGTGATTAAAGTTTTAAGGTTCAAAAGTTTTATTGCCATTGTCTCCAACAACGAAATTGCAGTTGCAACTCGAATCAGGTGCAGAGTCATCAACAGACATAAAAATACAAATGTTTCTCTACCAAATATACAATAAGATAAGATGGGACTTTATTTAATGTTTAATGTATAAATGTTTAAATACTACAGTAAAAAAATAGGAGCAAAATGTAAATATGGTTATAAAAAGTGTGCAGTAATGTAAACTTATTGCACTTGATATATATGCATACAAGCCTATGAACAGTTCTTATATTTGACAGTCTGGGAACTGCATCTGTCAATGACTGCATATAGGAAATGCCTGTACTTCTTCTTTGTTAAATCAAGAGAAATGTAGTGAAGACGGAGACAACAAGTTGATTACTATTGGAAACAGGTTAAAGTATTCTTACTGCACAGGCAGATTTTGTCACTTGTTTTAAGAAAATAAGGTTTTAGGACTCGTGTATAGACAGGAATGAGTTGATAAGATGGAGATTTTTGCTACGATAAAGAGCAGAACTGCAGTTATGAAAGCTTTTATCGAAAAGCAGTAATGTGCTGCTCACTTTAGAGGTACACGCTTATGAGGTGTAACATTAAATCTGTGAACATCCCCGCTTAATGACCATAAAATAGCAACTCAGTGATTCCAGTTATGTGTTTCTAAAAACATACAGGCCTTCTTATGAAAATCTGAATTATTTTTTTTACCCCTATTTCAATGGCTGTGCAGCAGTTTGTGGTGCTGAAACATAAATAACTTAAGAGTAAAGGAAAGTATGCACATATCACTGTTTATTCACACATGCAACAATTTACACTTGCGTACTTTTGTGTCAGCCTTTCATTGCTGAAACTGAGCTGTTTATGAAACTGCACTCTATCTTGTGATCCCCCCCCACCCCTCCCCGATCACGCACACATCCACAAACACACACATGGATGCAAATGTGTCTTTTGGCTATGAAAAAGCTGTCTGTACTCATTTGTAGTCTCCGGCCTGAGGATAAATCAGATCACGGTGATGGCGGCTGCCTCCCCCTCCTGCTCCTCTAACCGCCCCCTCCCCAGCTCGTGGCTACTGGCCCAGCCGGGGCCCAGGTAGCGCTGGAGGGGGCCCCGTTCAGTCAGCAGGCTGCAGATGCTGCACTCGATTGGGCTCTGTGTCCCCCAAACGTCCCCGATGCCAGGAGACCAGACACATTACTGCTGGAGTGACATTAAAACCAACAGAGAGGAATGTAAACCCCTGAACTCACCATGCAGCCAATCACATGACTCTCCATGTTAGAATTATGAGTAAATATAGCTCTATTATGCCCTCAGTGGCAGTAGACACACAGAAATGTATTGTTTATGTTGCTATAATACGGATCTGGCCCTCATTGATGTCTCGTCGCCGGAATTTATTCACAGACGCACAATTGATATGGATCGCGAGTCGACCTGCAACAGTCTGCAGACATTAATGTAAACAAGGTTGATGTTTGCCGAGGCGCAGTTATCAGCGTCCTCGTACAGAGGCGGGTTCAAAACAGCTCACAGCGGCTACAATAACAGACAAAACAAGCCTGTGGCCCGACGACGGATGAATATACATTAACTCATAGCTGCGCTCCCCTTTTGAAAGGCCAGAATTCATTTCATGCTAATGATAATGACAATAATTCACAATGGACAAGAGAGGAGGCCTTGCAAAACAACTGCGTTCCCCTCTTAATATGATCAGTCGTGATGATTTTCTCCACGATAATGATTCATCAAACGATTCTGTGGCGGTCACAAAAGGGCTCAAGTCATTAATAAAAGAACAGAGTCAAAGCACCTTGGGGATCTTTTTTTTTTTCCCCCTCTCCCTGCATTCGGACCTACTTATCATTAAAGCGAGTAAAAAGTGACTGCTACATCTGAATGAAATCTCATTGTTGGATTTCAAGATGTGAATAAAATTCCATTTCAAATTAGGCCCCATTAGCATCACTAAGAGTCGTAAGATTCGGGTGACCTTTTCGTTCCGGATATCGGGATCTTGGAAGTTTTTCTGCCTCCGTTTACAGAAGGGAAGGTCTTCTCTCTTTTTTCTTCTTTCTTCCTTTGGATTCAGGGCAGTGATGAAGCTGCACATAGAGATTTGACCTCCAAATGGAGATATCCAGCATTTGAAAAAGGTGACACCATTTTTTCTTGTTTTATAGAACAAAATTAAAACAAAAGCTACGCTGATCCGTCACATACTTGTTTTTCATGTTTAGATTATCAACTGTCAATCGAACAGTCTGATGTCGTCTTCCTTGGTTTTATCTCCAGATGCAGCTTCTGTAGGTGACTATCACTGCTCGTGTTTGCCATGCAGTGTATTTTTTTTCTTTGGATGGCAATCAGAGAGGACAGGAAAGTTTTAATTTAATTTCCAGTTCAACTTGTTCTCAGTTCAAATGGCAATAAAGCTTTTACTCTTGAATCTAAAATGCTTTTCAGACTGGGTCATTCCCCAGGATCCACTTTTCCACTTACTTCTAAACACGAGAACCTTTTTGGGTTGCATTGCTGGACAGTAGATACTTTAAAGATCTCAAAAATCAACCAGTTTAAGTATGCATATATGCATGATCAAGATAGGGCTAGAATCAGTATTTAGTATTAAATATGAAACCAAGCCGAATATTAAGAGCTTCAAAAGGAAAAGCTTTCATGAACTGGAAGGTTGGATAATGGTTGGTTTAAAGCAGGAACAAAAAGGATGTAATGAAATGGACATTTATTCATCTGAAATGTTCAAAGGCTCTTGGATATTATTGGAAATGCGCTTGTTTGTCGGAATGAGACTGAACACAGATGAGAAAATAGGACAGGAGAAGAGAAAATGGGAAGAAGGGAAGAGAGAAAGAGAAAGAGGAGGGGGGGAGAGGTTCGGAGGTCAGACCAATAAACAAACAACGCATCGATTTCCTGCCGCTCTCCGCCATTCCTGGGGAAACCCCCTCGCCTCCACCATCCGGTTACACTCATCTCCACTTATGTTAAAGACACTCCTCGCTGGGGGAAGCCCGCCCTCCCCCCTACACCTCCCCCACCCCCTCCTCCCTGGTTAATAGCATCCTTCGGACATCTCCCGGGGACGGTGCATTTGAGGTGAACCACTACCAGAGATTGGTAATCATTTTATTAGAGGAAGTCAGAGCCAGGCTTTCACTCGGAGAGACGGATAAACGGTCGGGCCTGTGGATCCGAAGCTCTCAGCCTGTTTACATGAAGGAAATAAACAGCAAAGCAAAGCACAGATCTCTTTCTACATTACCCTGCATGCTTTAACAGCACTACAGAATTATTGTTTGCACTTATAAAAGGAGAAATTCGCCCTATAACACTGTCGTAAAACAGCTACTTGTGATATGTGGCCCCATTTAACTTTGTCTGTAAATAGCTGGTCAAACGTGGACAACATGATGTCATGTCCAGATATTTTCCAAAGAAGAAGAAGAAGCAGAAGCTGTGTAGTAATTTAGAATATTAATGCTAAAAGTGTGAGGTTTTTTTCTCGAGACCACAGAAGGCGATATGTGTCTTTTCTGGAGCTTTCAATTTGCACCAAAGTTCAACAGTGATAAACATTTTCTGCGATTTCTGCGAATGCATTGCAGCAAGAGGACAAGATGTCTGAATCCAAATGTCTGGACTTCCTCACATTTGCAGACTTGTGGACTCAATGAGCGCATTCTGCAAAGTCTCCAAATTCACGATTCACCACGTTTACAAGGGGATTCTTGAAGACTTCAAAAGAGTCCACTTTGGGTGGAGAATTTCTCAAGACTTTGCTTGGAGGATCATATGGATTTGACGATGTAAAAGAAAGGAATAACAAGAGAATACCAGCCGGTCTTAATGTAAATTATACACAATTTATAGGTTATAGCCCAAATGTACCATATTCATTATTGAAGATGGACCAGTGCCATTGCAGACTCACCAAGTTTGGGTTCAGCTGAAATGTTTTGATTAAGGCAAAGGGGTGAGTGAGTGATTCTGGGAAATGTATTACATGACTAATGTGATAAGAAATAGACAAGGCAGGTGAAGGGAAAATGGTTTCACCCAAAGCAGTAAATCCCAGCGCCTCATCACAAAACAACTGCCTGAATGCTGTGAACATCAGAGATTAATGATATCCAACAGTAACTCCTTCCTCTCAGAGGACTACTGGCAGGAAATAACCTCACACCTTCGTTTTTCTCTTTAATTTCGTGATCATAAAGTGCTGAGCTTTCTTCCCCTCTTGTATTTTCATCCTATAGCCTGTCCTCCACCACAAAAGTAGAGGAATGGAAAAGCTTTTTTTTCTCCTGTGTTTTTAATCCCTTTGCACCCTAATTGGCCTCTCTTTACTGTGAAGTGAGTTCAATCTGCAAGCAGATAAAACAAGTGTTGGGTGAGGGCGCAGGCACCGTGGCACTGTGTTCCCAAGCATGAAGTGAGCGGTTTTGAACTAATATCCAAGCCTTTGCAATTAAAAGGCTGCAGAGTCGTTAAAGTAACTTCCTTTTTTATTCTCCCCTGGAATAGTGCTTCACCTATTCTCTGCTGGAGATGAGACGATGATAGCTGCTCTCAGATCTGCACATCTTGTCTGTGTGAATGCAGCTCGGGCTGATTACAGCTGAGGATTTGTGCCTGTTCATTTGTCATTTGCAGCCCAAACATCACGTCAGTAAGTCGAGTATCGAGTGGTGCAGCGGTCGACGGCGTGCGTGACCCTTTCGAAAGCCGAAGAATGGCAACAGGACCCTTTGTGCGGGTGATTTCTTACGAAGCTTTGGCCCACCCATCGAAACACAATGGCGCTGTTGTGTTGGTACCACGATTAGCAACGACTGGTATTGATCTGGAGTTTCTTTCTTCCTCCGTGTCCGTATGAGAGGCCGGTCAATACCTGCAAGCTTTGATTTCTTTGTGGCCGTCTCAACTGATTCTCTAATGTTCTCACTGAGAATGCAGGAAAGGTTTGATATGACGAGATTTGAGATAAAGGTTCCTGAGCAAGATGTCTTACTTAAAGAAGCAGTTCAGAAGCAAAGGAATGAGGCTGAGACTTATTTACTAATTTGCAAATATCAGCCTTTTTTAAAATATTAAGTGTCTACTAGTCTACGTTGTCCACACATGACATGATGGAGGTTCATCTCAAAGTGATAATTTAGTAAACTCATTGTTCATTTAAAAGGCAGTAACTGAATGCAGAGTTCTTGCTCCACTGAAAAGGAAGTTAACTTGTCTTAGAGAGCTGCAAACCCCCCAGGAGGTTCTGTGTAGAGTTTTAGTGTTATGTAGTGCTTATGATGATCTGAAACAGGGTTTCCCAACATTTACTGGCCTGTGATGCTGTTTTTAGGTTCGATAATTGTAATGTACCCAGAAATTAGACAGTTGTAAATATATGTATGGACTTACTTTTTAAGAAGCACAGGAGCAAAAGGGAAAATGATCAGTTCCTGACATTAAATTGTTACAAATATGGGAAAGATATGTTTGTGTTTGCTCAGTAATCAGTTCAGGGAAATCCAAATCTTATTATTAACAGATTTTATAGAGATTTTAAACACCAATAACTTCAATAAAAGTGCAATACATGTGGCACAGACCTCCTATAATAAACAGTAAGCACAGTACTGTCTTAATGCACTTAAAACATTATCAAGAAATTGCATGATTCACATGGAAGTTAAAATCTGGCAGAACATATTGAAACAGCTCTTTAGTATGTGCCAGATTAACTGGAGGGCACATATAATACTCTTTAAAAGCCTATTTGTTGCTTTCATGTTAATTTAAAGCCTAGTTCTGAACTGGAAATATCTAACAGCAAGTTAAGATCCAGATTGTTTTGCCCTGTCTTTGCCACAAATTTTGGCAGAGCCTCTCCAGTGCCGTAATATCCGTATTCGTTTATTCATTTGTTTGTCTGTTTACGTTATATGTTTGCTTATTTATCCATCTCTTTATTTTTTAATGAGTTGAAAATCCACCAGAGAATCCGGGCGATGAAACTTTAAAACGTGTACAGTAGCAGTGAGGGGAAAATATTTACATTGAAGCTGGCCACAATCTCAGAAGATCCTCAAATGTAGGTTAGAACTGCAAAGTTAATATGCAAATGTCCTTATCTGCTGGGATTCACAAACAACCATCATCCTGATTGATTTAATAAACTGCTTTTATCTTTCAAAGTGTTAATTAGGAGAGATGGGCCTCGCTTTGAATCTCAGCTTTCTGTGGCACATTTGAGAGCTTTCAGACAAAGAGAAACTTTCCGTCCCTTAACATCACTGAACTCGCAGCTTCTTCAACATTTTACAGCTTGTTATTGTTTCTGAGGCACAAAGCGTCCCTGTAACAGTGAAGTACAGAATGGTTTAGACAAGATACAGCAATGTATTCAAGACTGTCGCCGTCGTCTGCCGCCCATATGAATGCTTCTTTGCAGTTTGATTGATTACATACTGTCGTCATCATTATCATATAACTCATCAATAACAAACTGGGCTTCTATGCAACTTAAGTGGATTTGTACCAAAAGAAAAGCGAACCTGCATCAATGTCAAACCCCAAACATGGGGACAATTTAAGATTCTGATTTAAATTTAGATGCCAAGGTTAGAAACTTCACCAAAATTAGTCTTTTATTGTCTTGGGAATATTTCCAGTCTCTTTCTCCTGGACAGGCTCTGAACCTTCGTGTCTAACCGACTCAATTCCTGTGATTCCTCGTCTCCAAAAGAAAGTCTTTTTAATGTAGTTCAATTGCAGATTACTCAAAGCGCATGTGCTGACCAAGACCCAGAGAAGAGCACACACCTTCATCAGTTAACTTCACTGGCTGCCTTTAGTGTCTGCGGCCCTGCCAGACTAAAATGAGGGCTTTTAAAATTTGTTGACAGTATCAAATAACATTTTGAGAGAATATCAACGTTAATCGACTTTGAGCAAAATCATATTGTGATTATATTGTCTTATTTTAGCGTTCTCCAAAGTAATTCAGAGCAACTGTAAACAAAAACTAAATTAATTAACAAAATTAGGTATTGAAGTTTTTGTTTTACACAGTTCAGTCTCATGTAATGCAACAGTGGAGCAGTTAATTGCTTTGAACACCAGTTTGATTATTTTAAAGTTATTTTGCACATGCTTTCCATATCGTAATATTTATCAATATTGGAAAATGTTCTTATTGATATTGCGATAAAGGTTTTAAATATCACCCAGACCCATTATACTACAATAAAATTGTAAATAATTATGCATTTGTAGAATTATATACTATTTATATATTCTCATGTTGAGACTTTTAAATATTTAAATATTTTAATCTACATTTCATTTTCAGTTTGTTCTATTTGTGAATAGTAGGCTCTAGATATTGCATTAAAGGAGCAGTATGACTGCAGATTGATTTGATTTGATTCTTACTTATTCTTCTTGGTATTGTTTTGAATTTAAGTGGAGGTTCAGATGATCCGAGTGCCTGGTTTGGCACTTTTATTGAACATTTGCACAAACATGACATTGACGTGCTTCTTTCGTTGCATTCCCTGGACTCATCCTTTCCTTTGCTAGAGACAAATTTCCATGACGCAAGAGTTGACGCATCCTCCTGGCGCGAACGTCTGTGTGTGTGTGTTGAGGTTTTGTTTTTGCTGGATTTGCTGTACAGGTGGAGAGGTGGTCGGACTGACAGGAGCCAGCAAACATGACGCAGGTGCAGCGTTTGGCTCTGACTTGGAGGCAGCAGCCAGTTTGTGTGTGTCGCTTTTCTCTGCCAACCTGCAGGGCACAAGAGTTCACATTGTGAGGCGACATACTGAAGAGCTGCATGCCAGTGACCAGAAAAACAAGGAAAAAAAAGGGATTCCCCTCCAGTCAAGGGAACCACGACATGAAATACTGGAGCTGCCAAGGCCCCTGAAACCAAAAAAAAAAACCCGGACATGTCTGAAAGCTTCCTCCTCTCTCACTCGTGCATGTGTCTCACGGTATCACAGAGTTTTGATCTCATCCAGTCGGACACTTTGAGGGAATATTTTTCTCCCTGCCATCCCAAAGCAATCTGAATAATTTTCAACTGCATATTTTAACTCTCAATCTATCTTTGATGTCTTATTTGTGTGATTATGTCTCCCTGCTTGCAAAAAAACAACCAATATGCACCGACTGTCAACCACTCGTGGCACTTTCCTCCTTTTTTCTTTCTTCCCTGCGCACGGTTGGGACTGTTTTTAAATTTTTTTTGGGAGGGATCAAAGCAAACTCCCTCATGCTTGACTTGAAGTAAACACGAAATGGACGAGATGAAGAAACTTTAAAACATTGTCGAAGGGCGTCCTGTTGAATTCAAGCCCCTCGTGAGAAGCGTCTCGCCGCTGCCTGTCTTTAAACGAGTTAAGAACTTTTTCTTTTTCGGGCGTGGGCGGCCATCTTAACCTGAGCAATTAAAGCCGAGACAAACCGCAGAGGCTGCAGAAAGCCGGCGACAGCGACCGCGCCACCTCTAATTATTGACTGGCCCCTGGCTCGGCGGGAAAAAACCTTCATTATTCTTCTTCCTGTGGTAATTTGTATTTGCCTGACATTCATCATATATTGTTGGTAACCTTTAATTCATCTGCTGTTAGCACTTTTGTCTGCTGAAGTAAGGCTCCGGGCAGGCCGGCCTTCCTCATGCAAATGGATGAACTGTAAATTGGTAATGTGGAAACGTCTGCGTCTTTACAAATAACACACGAGATACAATCAGCTCGATTACTTTATTCTTTTTCCACTTTAGTTTTTATAACTTTTTTAGTTCGGATTGGATGCAAAGTTCTGGAGGAAACACAGACGGAAGGTACAGTTATAAGAAAAAGGAAGTTAGTGTGGGATGATTCAGCACTGCTTCCCTACTTCCTTTGTGTCCTTCTTTCTTTTTTGATTTAAGTCCTCCCTCTTTACTTAATGTTCACCCTCTTCTCTCCTGCTCCCTTTCCTCCTTCCTTCACTGTTTGTCATGCTGTCTGTTTTCTTCTTTCTTCCTGTTGCTCATCCTTGCTGTCTTGTCTTCTTTCCTACCTTTCTTTCTCCTAATTTCCTCACCTTCCTGCCTTTCTTACCATCTTTCCTTCCTCTCTAATCCTATTTTTCACTTTCAGCCCTTCCCTTTACTTTATTTTGCCTCCCACTCTCCCTCCATCCCCGCTCCGTTCTTTCCTTCCTTCCTTTACTGCCTGTCTTGCCTTTTTGCTTACATCCTTATTGTTTCTATTGTCTGTCTTTCTTGCCCCCCCTTGTGTCCTTTTTTTCTTTCTCTCTCCCTCCTACTTTCTTAGTTTATTTTACTTTTAACTTCCTTTTCCTTCCTTCACTTCCTTTGAACCTTCTTCCCCCTTTCTTCTCCCTATTTTCCCTGTCTTTTCTTTTGTCCCTACTGTCCTACCTTGCTTCTTTGCTTCCTTGCTTCATTTTTGTTTCATTTTTTCAGTCCTCCCCTTTCTACTCACTTTCCTCAATCCTTCCTCCCTTTCCTTCCCAATGAATGTCTTCTTTCTTTCTTTTTTCCCTCTTTGTCTTATCATACGCTGTCTTTCTGGTTTTCTCTTTTGCCCAATGATCTCACTTTCTTTCTCTCTCCCTCATACACCCTTTCTTTCATCCCGTCTTCCTCCTCTTATTTGGCTTAGCAGTTGTTGATAAAAATCCATTCCACACTGTAATGAATATCTAACAGTATACAGTATATCTGTGGCTTTTTATCACCTCATACAGTCATATGATGAGATTCAGAAAGCATCACCAACTCCACTCAGCCTCTGTCTCTGTGATTGGCAGCTGATGTGGACAACCCTTATATGGTAAACTCCTCCCACCTGGTTCCTCACAAAGCTTAAAACAAACGCTAAGGATTATTTCCTTTCATATGTGACCCAGGACTGCACGTCTGCCTGTCCACACAGCACCTTCATCCATTCCTGAGTCACTCCAAGCTGTGTAAACATGATCCGAGCGGAATACTAATG
>NTHP01000403.1:418149-453149 GCA_003416845.1 Oplegnathus fasciatus | reverse complement strand
CAAGGCTTAGATAATAAAAAGATAATACTTCTCCTAAATGGCAAGTGTCTTCTCTTCTTGTAAATTCCTCGAAGAACATTTCCAGTCATATTATCCACATCCAAAATTGACCATTTTCCCAAACCCCTTCCCCAAACAACGATTGTTCAGTCATAGGTTAGCAACCATAACATGAATGTAATATTATTGAAACTAAAAATAAATCTAGATCCAGTAATGAGAGCAAACCTGTAAACAGTGTATTTGTCTGCTCTAACATAACCCACTAATGTTAGCATGTCTGGCTAAGTAGCTTATTTTATGTACAATAGTAACCTAGCATTACTTCGAAGAATATATATTAGCTGAATATATGTTGTGGTCACAGGTGACTTTTGAAAATTTGGGCAAGTTTACCCAGAATGACATTGCCTTTTTTCATGTTCAAGTGAAATATAATGCTAAAAAATAAGCATAAATCCAACCTCTGCATTGATTTCCCAAGAAGCATATGTAAGTCTGTTGTAAATATTTGAACAGCGTTATAGTAGAAAGACATCACTCTATGATGATCTTGTTGCTGGCCAAAAATGAGAGGCTGCTTCTGCCTGAAATCAAGTCCTCATTGTTTCAAAGATGATGACAAATTATGACTGGTAAATCAACTACTGTTATCATTGTTACCTGCATAGGTGCAAAGCTAAATTTGAAAGCTCAACAGGCATAGCAAAGACAACCAAGGGGGGGGAGGGGGCTTTAATGAGTCCTCTTCTCTACTTTAAAGGACAAACTCGCTCTTAAACTGATTTTCTACAGATCTGTTTCCATTATTTTCCATGACAATAAAGGCAGTATCTACAAACACAGAAAACTGTCTCCCTAAACTGGAAACCAGAGCTTCAAGTCATAGATTGATGAGTCGCTGCATTGACACTGAGTTAGTGACTGGCTCTGTGGGCTCAGGGGACTTTCTGTTTGAGATGTTCCATCCAAATGAGTTTCATTTGAATGTCGGGCTTCCAGCTGTGAATCAGAAAACGTCCCCACATCCAGCAGTTGTTCCATTATTCACCGTCTGAGGAGCAGCTCCAGGATCTGTCTGCACATGACATCATCACCGCAGTGCTGCCATTCGGCTTAACGAGAGGCTGCTTCACATTCACTAATTAGAATTGAGGAGGACAGTATTATAGAAATAACATGTGGGAGTTCTATTTTAGGATGGAGTTCCCTTCAAATACTAACATACATTACTTTGTTTTCTTAGGCAACCTTACACTTAGTGGATTTAAACCTATCAATCAAATATACCATCTGGCCAAAAGTATGTGGACACACAAACATTATCCTTGCTTGACCATGTTGTGCAAAGTGTTATTACACACCAAATTGGGAAAACCATTTTTAATGGAGCTGTCTTTGTGCACGAGGGCACTGAAATGTTGAAACAGGAAAGGGACAAACACAGACTGTTGACACAAAGTTGGTAGCACACTATTGTCTAAAATCTGAAGTTGCTCAACGTCCTCCCGGATCCATTCTTCATATATGTTTACAATCTATTTATAATTTTGTCATCCTGATTGTCCTTCCTGTAATCTTACTGTGTTGGTTTATTCCGTACACACAACATCGACTGCATGTCTGTCCGTCCTGGGAGAGGGATCCCTCCTCTGTTGCTCTTCCCTGTTAAAGGGTTTTTTTCCCCGTGGGGGTCTTTATCCGAATCAAGGGTCAGATTTGTGATACACGGCTATATAAATAAAATTGACTTGACTTGACTTAAAATATCATTGTATATGGACAGGTGTGTCCACATGCTTTTGGCCTGAAAGTTTTGGCTTTTGTATCAGCCAATCAGTGTTGTTAACCTCTGATATAATGCAGGTTCCTCCCTGATCTCAGATTTTGTTTTCCTTATGAAGAACCAATAACCCTAAAATAGTATCAATACTATATTGATTATAGAGACTAACTGATACTGGATTTTTGAGGCTGATATTGATATTTGGCATTAAAAATAAATCTATAAACACAACATAAACAACTTTTGGGCCAAAATCCCTCAAATTTGGTTATTAAAAAGTTGCTGCAAAGATTTCTACTCCGACAGGATGTTGTACAGTAAAAAATTAACAATTATAAAAGGTGACATCA
The DNA here is from genome assembly GCA_003416845.1 of Oplegnathus fasciatus. Lineage (NCBI taxonomy): Eukaryota > Metazoa > Chordata > Actinopteri > Centrarchiformes > Oplegnathidae > Oplegnathus > Oplegnathus fasciatus. The sequence goes on along the minus strand of NTHP01000403.1, from coordinate 451,013 downwards.
ACAGGAAATACAATTTGGCAATACAAGTTAAAGCAATTTTGAACATTAAACAAATTGTAAATATTCACGATAACTAGAAATACAAAAACAACAAAATACAGTAAACTTATCATGAGTACATGTTGAATATACCTAAAACTGCTGCTGACACTTAGGTGGGCAGGTCTAGTTTATAGAGGGTCGATGGTGTTTCCAACCCATCAACGATTGAATATAGAGACAAAGAGATTACATAAAGTTTTCCTTTGTTTTGGGGGCATGGGATTGGTCAAACTTGCTGTTTAACATCCTCTTAAATAGAATAAAATATTAGAAAGTCCTGTCAGTTGAACCCTGATAGAAAACAGTCTGTAACCTCCAGGCTGAATCCCGCCTGCTGATCTGCATCGTTCACACTGTGTTTAATAAGAATTGTCACATTTTTTAACGTTGCACCGTCGGAGAGCCGAGGCCCGCTGACCCAGAACAAACTAAATTACAGTTATGTAATGCTCAACGCTGACTGACTCTATTTCTGGCACTGATATTTGAACCAATTAAACGCTGCCTATCAGACTTGAAGGGTGTCTGGTTTTCTTCAACTTCACTGTGATATGCGAAACACATAATTACTGAACATGCCGTGGAGAGAAAGTGACATATGTAGGCTGTTTGTTTTCTAAAAAAAGACCTTCTTAGGGAGAGTTTTGTCCCGAATATATGCAGAATTAGAAGCGACATCTATTATAGCAGTCCCAAATACAATTTTTAAGTACAAACTACGGTTAGAATTTTAAAACCAAAGGAAATTCTAATCAGATTTATTCCTTCAACAGAAGATGGCTTGTTTCTTGGTAATGTAATGTAGGTACATCTGTAATGTAAGAACAATTGTTTATGTTCTAATTTATGCCCTATATGTGCACTTAATTTATACGATTTTTTAATTAGATCCTGCTAGGTTCATCTAGAGCAACTTGGCCACAGTCTAAACCAGAATGAGTCCTTTACTCAGTCCTACAAACACACAGGCCTGATGCAGATTGATGCGCAGTCAATGCTTTGCCGTCTGATGGTTTCAGTCATTATTGTAGCGCCTTGTCTTTTTTCTTAAGGAAGGCTGGAGTGAAAGCCTCAAGTGCCTCCCTTCTCATATTTATCAAATCTTCGGTGTTCTGCCGGGTGAAGTACACCTTCCCTGGCTCCTTTTACAGATACACATATTTTAACAGGACACGGGGAGTCCAATTATTTGCCCACTTCTCACTTGTGTTCCTGGAGAGCCCTACTCAAGTGATTGGCTGCTGAAATGCACACTGACATCTATTTCTCATTCATGTGCGCCACACTTATTCCCACCAACAGTAATTTCTAAACTGATTTCCCGCACAGACTCACCTCGAGTGCCTGCAGTCACTTCTTGTCAGGGCATGAAGCCGGTAACGCCAAACTACGGCAGGAGAGACAAGAAAAAATGCAGAAAACACAATTTCTAATCTCACACCTTCACTTACTTTTGATGAGCCCTGAAGCGGAGCTGAATTAATGCCAGACCTGGATACCTCAAAAAGTGGCAGAAAATTGAGCTGTTGGCTGTCTGAATCATTTCGCCCCTAACTGCTGTCTTTACAGGTGGTTTGAAAATAAATCTTCTAAACAGCCACTTTGCTAAGTGTAAATCCACCACCAACCATTAAAATTCATACATTTCAAAGAACTTTTCTCTTTGACAAATCTGGAAGCTGTTTAAGCAGCGCAGCACACGAGCAATGGAAGGTTAATGTACCCCAGCGTCCTTGCATAATATTTGCTGCACGATGACAGGGAGGCGACACGGTGGCAGTCGCTTGATTGACAGTCACTTAGGGGTGTGCCATTTAACCACGGTGACCTTCCTCACATGTCACCGCCCTTATGAAAAGGTCACCCTTGTTGCACTAATGAGTCATCTGATTTCATGACCGCACGGTGGTCTGATGCAAGTAAACAGTTGTGTTGAGTAGAAATTCACATTTTACGGGAGTCAGTGGAGTTCATATTGTCAGAGAGGTGAATGAAGGTGGTGGTGTGGATATTGATTTAAACTTTTAAAGGTGCTATTTGTTGCATGTTTCACCTTGTCAGGTGAAATATAATACCTTGTTATGGTTACTGTAAACATGTAAACAAGAGACAGCCTTTTGGAGATGATTGTTTGCCTACCATTTTTTTCCAAGATTTTCCAAGACCTCCTTACGGAGAAGAGGTTTTTCAGTGGATCTTTTTTGTCACCTGCTGCTTCCGGAAACTGTCGCATTCATGTTCTGTCAGAAAAAATTAGGAAAAAAAGGATTGTGCGACATTGTTACATCATGTATCTTCATGTTTGATCATATGACTCCTCATATTCCTTGTAGCAATATCGCTGTGTTTCCAGATCCCAGATGAGAACTTAGCATGAGCTCCATTTGAGCTTCCTCCTCCCGTTTTATACCATGAAGCAGTCCAACAACTTCCCTCCAAATCTGTCTCTGTGGCGCGCAACTTTGCTCGCAGCCGAGAAACTGCTAGAGGCTAACAGTCTGCTCAGTGACTGACTGTTTTGCTCTTGGTAATTATACTTATCTAAAAATGTATCTAGTATTCATTAATGTTAAAATGGTACCCATAGCCCCTTTGAAGGGGCACTCCAGAGATTTAGCTCTGCACTTTCATAAAGTAGGGGGACTTGAGAGAGACAGATTAAGAAAAGAACGGTCAAAACTGAAGCAGCAGAGGCGGAGAAATCCTGATATTTTTGTCCTTTAGTGTGAGTCAAGCTCCAAAAACACTGCCTACATTCCCCATAATGCAACTGGATAGCCTCTTTTATTTGAGACTATTTGAGACTTTGGGACACCTTAAGACCCATTCATTCTTTCTTTGTTTTTAATAAAATGGTGTCTGTGAACATTATGACAAGCGCAACACTAACATACTATAAAAATAACATTATTATTCTGTCTTTTTATTGACTTGCACAACCCAGCAAACATCAGTCACTAAGGCCATGAAGTATGGGTGTATGAGTGCTGCTTTCATTGCCATCCGTCTGCTCTACGCTCCTCTTTGCTTCAGGCCTTTAGCCCGCTATGTCACATACGGTAACATGGGAATTAGCAGAATAAGCAGATATTATCTTACAACTCCATAATGGAAGCACATAACTAAATACCTCGAGGAAATTGCATAAACAAAAAGGTAATTGATTCCAGCAAGCTGCAGGTGGACACTTAATTACAGGAAATTTATTAAGCAATGTCCATTAATCACATTGACATGGAGTTATTAAAGGGATACACAGTTTGCACTCGCTGGATAATGCAATAATATTAGGACGAGGTCCTAAACCAATAGGACTGTTCCACACAGACAAGAGACCTAAACGTTGTTTAATTCAGATAAATAGGAAGACGATGTGAAATTAACTATTTACAGAATATTTACCCCTGTGGAGGAGTTAGTAGTTTAATGTTCACATATACACACACAGCCAAATACATTCAAATGTGTACATGGAGGTACTACTGTGTAATGGTGACAATTACTAATAACACTGACTGTAACTACTACTACTGCACTGCTACTGGCTGCTACTTCTCCTACACCCTGTCTACACCAGACACATTTCAGCTGTGTTTTTCAGTTGTCTGTTTCATGCACATCTGACGTAACAGATATGCTTCAGTTTTAATCAATACAGCCTGTGTTTTATGTGCAGAGCTGCGACCAGAAGTGGTTGTTTTTTTTTTTTACACTAAAAGGCTTTTTTATTCTGAATTTCCCCACAAAATGGCTTGAATGGATCCAGTGACACTGACAGAGGACTGTTCTCTTTATAGCCCATGTAGACAATATGTTTCTACTACAACTACTACAGTACTAGTACTACTGCTACTTTCACTTGTACTACTGAGACTGCTCTGCTGCTAATATTTCTATTGCTAATACTATTAATACTATTTCTTCTGCTTCTGGCTGCTTCTACTCATGCTACTACTTATTCCACTGCAATTACTGCTACTACTACAACTGCTGCTACAACTCTTAATACTATCACTAGTATTATTAATACTTGTACTACTGCTGCTACAACTCCTACTATCACTAGTACTATTAATACCTGTACTACTACTGCTGCTAGCTGTTACAAACCTAAATACTACTTGTACAACTGTCACTACTATTTACTTATTTTAATTGCTTGCAAAAATAGAGCGATGTAAAAATGATGATACATGCAGTGACGTCCAAATGCAGTGCTACATACAGTGTACTTACACCTACATATACACACACATACTGTTCATATACTGTCCATAAACGAGCCTGTGCAGGAGAGGTGTTTTATTACTATTTTACTTTGTCTGTACCATTACAAATACTACTACAATATGAGTACAATCTATTACTACTTATACTTTGGTAACGCTTTATTTAAAACCCCCTTATTTAGCATTTATATGGTAAAGTGTTACCTCTACTACTACTGCTAAAACTCTTAACTATTTTCTACAATCTGCATTGAAGTACCACTACTTATACTACTACCATTACTACTATTAGTACTGCTACTGTAACAAATACGTCCACTGTTACTAATAAGCATCATGAATAACAGTTGACATAAAAAATTATGGTGCAACTGCTAGCTCTAAATAAACTAATGTTAATACAACTCTTAACAATATCAGAAGTTTGCTGTTTCTAAAATCATAAAACCAGCCTCCTGCCTGTGACAGTAATCCACACTGACAGACTTCTCTCTTTCCAAGAACCTGTCTGCAACCTCCTGAAGGAGAGACTCTGAGAAATTGGCCTTATTCCCCACACACTCTGAGGCAAGTGGCAATTAAACCGCTGATTAACGTGAGCCCGCTCTTGAACACAACTTCATAGGAGTCTGACAGAACAGTGGGGAGAAGGGGAGATAATTCAGAAATCTCCTGACCTTGTGCTTATTATCTCCGGCTAATGACTGTTGCTGCTGCTGTTGGCCTCCTGATGAAGCGGGAACCTGGTCAACCTGTTTGATTAATTTTCTTTATTTTGTACATTTTCTCGCGTCTTGTGTTGGTTTTGTATACAGTGGAAGCCATTACAGAAGTCACATCCTCAGGGGCATTAGCCTAATTTGTTTATATAGTGCTTTCAGTCCTATTTTCCCCAGTGAGATGACATTTCTTTGTGTCTTTCAATGTTAGAAAGACAGATATATTACACACATTTATATCGTATACCAAGTGACTCAATTAGCTGTTTGTTTTGCATGAATATGACACAGTACACATCAGAATCAATGACAGATGATCTTATATGCATAATATTTTTGAAGGGTGGAAGAAAGTAAATGACTAAAAACTCACATTTATGTTTCAAGAGAAAGTCCATCCTCACATATACTATTACAATTTTAGACCAAATTAAAGGATCGTACCAGTTGTTTTGTATGTTTGAATACATTACATACATTCCTTCCAGCTGTTTTTAAAGGATGCAGTAGTTGTTTACTGCAGCCACCTAATTATTTCATTAAACTATGAAAATGAAATGGCAGAGATGTGAAATAGTGGCCATCCATCAGAGTAAAGCTCCAGCCCCGTTTGATACATCAGCACTCTGTACGTTACTCTGACTCGGTCACACAGCGTTTGTGTCGAAAACTGGCCTACTTTTAAAGTGACATTATCATTACTATCTCAATCATGTGCTGCAGAATATTGTGCTTCCAACATTACCACACAGTGATTTAATGATGTAAAACTATGCTATGATAGATGATTTATCTCAAGCAGGTTGATAAGTCTTTGAAAAGTGACTTTCATAGTGAAGTGAAATGAATGGAGGGCAAAGGCTGCTTAGAAGTAAATGTTAAGTATACACACAAAAAACTCTTGTTTGGTCCTTTTAATATGTCACATTCTGCTTCATTGCCTTCTATGTCTTATTTAAAGCACTTTGAATTGCCGTACTGTTGAAGAGCTGTACAGGGCTTTCTTTCCTGTATTACCCAGTATGCAATTCGTCAAGAACCATACACTTCTAGAGCAGTTGTGCGAACTTCTTGCAGTTCAGATGTAGGTTCAAAAAAATGTTGTCTTGGTACTGAAGCTGTGTTTTTTTCACTGCACAGACCAGAGTTAGTTTGAAGTGACAGCAGCTGGTTGATTCATTGTTATTGATCCATAATGTGATCAAATCCATTATGGTTATTTTGTGCTCTGGGCCACTTAAACTCCTTCTCATTAAGCACGTGGGTCACAGTCCGCATTTGCTGTGACCTCAGGGCAAAACTTCTGCATCCAGCCGACCGCAGCGGCTGCAGGAACCAGCGACGGCCTCGCCCGCCTCGGTTTGATCTCATAACAGATTGATACACCAAATAAGAGCTGACACGCATTGCTAAAGATGCCAATGGTAATTAATTAGCATCTCATTTTGACCGCGGCACAACAGGATGTGGAGCTTGCTTCTCTATGCCATTTCCCCCCTAGGCTTTGTATTATCAGGGTCAAAATCCCGGCTCCGCGCTCTGAGGGCCGCTTAATAAATTGAGGAGGGCACGTTGACAGTCAGATTTTCATGGCGCGTCCCCGTCTCGCTGGTTCCCAGCGCCCCTGGCTATGACAAACGGTCCCAGCTTCACTGCCGTCGAACGCAGCTCAGGAGATCAAAAGGCGATGAAGAGGGACCTAAAATGCGTCTCGTTGGAGTTATTAGCTGAGAGCCGTTTCATTGGCATGTTGACATTTGGCCTGTGTCTCTGAATGAGATGGGAAGAGGTTGCACACGACTGAGGAGGTGTAGGATTTTTCAAATTTTAAAGTAATGACCCCCTTTCACCCAAATAAGAGCCCTACCCCCACTTGGAGCAGCATTTACAGCTCTGCTTTTACTTTTTTGTGGATGCCTTTTCCCAGTTCACCTTAAGGGGGTTTGGTTCACTAGAAATAAGAAGGTCGAGGGTCAGAGATCACAGCACACAGAAAGTGAAGTACATATGTCTGTGTTCCGAATTAAATAAGCATTAGTGGGTTTATTCAGTTTTTTGCAGTAAATTGACGTTGGTGCCTTCACAGTTAGTCTTTGTAATACACCTGCACTGGTTTGATATTCAGTATTCTCTGAGCACCCTGACCTCATTTAAATTACATGTAGAGGAGACAACAAAACACCTAAACAGACTAATAATCTTTTGAAGCTACAAATTATGATTGCTCCATTTATTGTGAAAAAAGAAAGTTTAAAGCTGCCCTCTCTTTTGTTATTTGGTATGGATGTGAGGTTTAGCTAAAAGTGCCTTTAAAACCTTAGAAGGTCTCTACATGGCTGGGGAGAAAGCTCTGCTTTGAATAAGGATGTCCACGCCCAATGTGACCTGTTAATTAAAGGCTGGGCTTGGATCAGTGCATGCTTTAGCAAGAGAAAGACAGTTATGCATTGAACTAGAAAGACGGAGTCATGCACATTGCAGCAGAAACATGTTTTGAGTGGGGGGTGCTGTGCTAACCTTCTTGCTAGAGCAACAAGCACATGACTGTGTTAACTAAACCATCCTGCTACAACAGATGAACAGAGACAGTATACAAAATACATTAAGACACTACATAATATAATAGGAAACCCCTCAGGACAGCTGTAATGCAGGTTATATTTTCTTCGTGCAGAGAGACATGAAGCTCTTAAACATACTTGAACGCTTTAGTACTTTTAATGCAGACCTTATTTTTGCAGTAAAAATACCGGTAATGCCTGCACATCAGTGTCTGGGGTGTTGAGGAGTCACATGTACCACGTAAGAAAAAAGATCTTGCAACAACAGAAATGTAGCCTACCTCTGGGGGTGCTGCAGTGCCCTCAGCACCTGGACAACACCTGTGCTCGTGTGGCACTGACATACAGCATTAACAACATGTACTATTATGTCCTCAAACTGTGAACATAACTCTAATGGTCATATTTCACTATTTACAGGCACAGACAAGAAAGTTTTAGTTATGTTAAAATTATTATTATCACCTGTATATAAGAAAGAATTGTATGTAGAATATTGTTTGGATCTAATATTTTTTTTACCACTTACAATTGTATTCTTTATTTTTGTATTGATTTCATAAAGACAATAACTACTACTGTCCTTACACATTTTCATTTATCATGTTGCAGCTATCAAATTACGAAGTCTGAAGAAATTCAGCTGTGGTTAGAAAAAAAATCTATTTCAGGAGTTATCATGCTGCTTTTCTGTTTTCATTCTTCATGCTTTTTTAAAGTTACCGACTTTTAAAATGCCCAAAGGTCACAGAGTTCTCAACATATTACAGCACACTAAATGACCATGGAAAGTTTGAATTCAGGTACGCAAAAGAAAAACACCCAAATTGCAGTTACAGGCATTTTCCATGACAGCAGCAATCTAATCCTCTTTTTTTTCTTCTTTTGGGGTAAGATGTTTTTATAAACCCCTCGGGGTTTTCGTTGCCTCAACCGCACTCTGTTTGTATCCCTCTTTTTTCCTCCTTTCTTCTTTTTTCAGTGGTGTATGTGCAAATAAACTAAAAGCTGCAGCAAAGCTCAGAGGTGGAAAAAGGGAAGAGATGACAAAAGACAGAAGAGCAGAACTGATGTGTTTGATCAAATTGTGGCTCTGGTTTGGACCAAACAGGCGCACGGCCTAGCCAGAATCCAGCGGTATTACATTCATTTATAACCTCAACATCCCTGTCAAAACCTGTTCGAACTTTATCGGGGGCAATTCTCTCTGTACGCTTCCAGGTCTGCAAATTACAAAAATCAATATGACGGTTGAAATCAAGAAGACTCGTGTCAACAAAAGCATCGTCCTTCAGTTCAGTGAAAATTTGAGGCCAAGCTGCTGTTTACCTGTAGGCTTTGAGTTTTTAGGTTCACTGTTTTTAAGGAATGCTCTTGCTTTCTGTGATCAAGAGAAAGGAACAAAGGCCAAAAACATTTGTTGTGAATTAAGTCTTCAGGGAAGAGGGTTGAAAGAGAAAAAGCACCTAGGCTGCAGCCTGACGAGTGAAGGGGGTGCAGTAGGTAGATTGAAGCGTCCTGCCTCTGCCAACCACACCACCGCAGTCAGATACTGTGGCTTATTGGATCCAGGCTCTGCGGATTTGGGGGAACGAGGCACGGCTCGCCCGCCCAGTCAAACCACAACAGAAGGCATGAAAACAAACTTCTCAGAATAGCAGTCCTCTCCGTAGTTTGGCTGCCTGTTCAAAGATTTGTGGGGAGATGTTTGATCTTAGTTCAATAATCAGCCGTTTTTGTCAAAAGCTGCACCAGGCGACCTAGCACTCTGGTGTCTCCAAACGGCAGCGAGAGGCAACTGCCTGAACTTTAAAGGTGTAGTCTGCAATATCTCACCTTAAGGCCACAGGCAGGTATATTTTCAGCCTTGCCCTCCTGCCCTCTTGTGGTTAAATTCCAGCCCCAGCACCTGTCAGTCACCTCAAGAAACTGGCAGAGCCTGGATCCTATCTGCTTTAAATTTTGGGCACAGGAAATCAGTAGAGAGAAACTGCATTAATAGATTGAAGCTCTTGGGTCGAATCTCTGCTTTAACAATAATCAGTATAAAATCATTTGAATCAAAACAAATTGTGCACAAAACTGCACAAAAGCACTGCAGGAACTCACCTGTTGAGGCGCTACGGTATTTCCAACAGGACTGACGCAGCAACTCTATGGGATGCAGCTATTTCTGCTAGCACTGCTAGCATCAATGCTAACTTGCACCACACTCTAGGGCTAAAGCCTACGTATAATCTGTTGCAAGATTTGATTGATGGTTAAACAATTCACAATCCTAAATTTCTTCCACGTCTGCCATTGCACACTCACAGAAAGTGGTAAATGGTCAAAAATGTGCAAAACTTGAAGATAAGAGGGAGCTTGAGGCATGGACACACAGTAATAACATGAATCTGATCCCGATTATTTAATTCATAGCTTTTCAGTGTGACAAAAAGCAGCTTTAAACACCCAGAAGCCATGCAGTGTGACATCAGCAAACCACTGTTGCAGCTTTAAGACATTTGAGAAAACAGTTAAGGAGTTGATAATAGAATAAAACAAACAGCAGAGGCTGGAATGAGACAGAAGAGCACAGAAAGATGATGTACATTATGAGAACATGAATGCATAATAAGCGCCTGCAATTAGCCCGGGCCAGCCATTGGCATATTGTAATTAATGTGCTGCCTGTACGTCGAATCAGTCAGAGGAGGCTCAGTCTAATTTGGGTGTGGGATGGGTGGGGGTGCAGATCAGATCCTGGGATAATTGTGGGTGACTCCGGTCCCTCTCAGTCGGCGGGGTGGGACAGGGCTCAGGTCTCCGGAGAACGTTGAAAAACTGTAAATTCCCCCTTCATCATTTGAACATGTGCCCTGCAGAGCTCACTGCAAGAACACAGAACGGAGGGAGGGGGGCCGAAAGAGGGAAAAAAAGTGTTTTACATTCACAGATGATCCTAATTTGGTGTGGTTTGGAGTGTAATTTAGATCAAACATAGCCATGTAAATGAGTCAGGGTTTTCATAATTAGGTGCCTCTGAAGAGGGGTGGAGAGCGAAAAGGGAAGAGAGGGGAAGAGCTCGGACCACATAAGTAGGTGTGGCGTTGAGGCCGTGCATCCACTGGCGGGCAATTTTTGGTTTCTTTCTTTTCTCCGTACGAAAGGGGAGAGAGAAAAGAGAGCACGAGCTGCAGCGAGCAGGCAGGGGTTAGTTTAGGGAAAAACACACTCCCAGCGGCACACGGCAACAAAATAGGTCACTCTGCGCCGATTTGGCTTGTCTGTTTCCACTAAGCAACCGACTCGGCTCAGTGTTTGGTACAGAGGAAGGAACTGGCCCGCTGCCAGCACACACACACACACACAGAAGAGGCCTGTTTGTCCCCCAGTGGGGCCTGTTGATTGAGGATTACCACACTGAAATATTACGGGTATTGTGTAGGTGTAATGTTTACATTTACATTTTGGGTGAAACAGCTCACAGTGAGGCGCAACAGTAGAATGAGACTTAATTTCTATCAGCAGTATTACAATCAGCCAACAGGAGGAGGGTTATAGTCTCCAAGCACAGATAATAAATAAGTAAATAAATACATAAATAAAATATAATCAGGGGATAAAAATGAAATTAAATGATGCTGCTTCTTTAAAAGGCTTCATCACCTCCAACACACACAGCAGAAAGTAAATATATAAATGACTGAGTAAGAAAGTGAATAAGTAATAAAAAGTGAAATAAAATAAAATCTAAAAATTGTCATCCATAAAGGAGCATCTTTAAAAAAATAAGTCAGTAAGTAGGTAAAAGTATGCAAGCAAGTAAATATATAAATAAGTAAATAATTCAATAATCAAATGAATAATGAATTGAAATAAAATAACATCCCAAAATGGTTATGTATGAGACCGTCTCAGAAATAAATACGTTCATGAATAAGTTAGAAAGTAAATATAAAATATAAACAAACGAATAAAAAATAAAATACTAAAACATTTTTCAGTGATTTTTAATATAATATGTGTTTATTCTACTTTATTAATGCTAAAAATACAGAAACACATGTGACACAGGAGATCAATGAGTGGAGTATTTAAATGCACATTTGGTGCAACATTTAGTATCTGTTCACAGATATAAAATTGTGCAGCTATATGAACATGGAGCAACACTCTTACTTCCCCTGTCAGTCAACAATCAGGTTCAAAGTACAATGATCTGACAATGTGGATATTCAAGTCAGGGCGAGATTAGTTGATGAGTTTACAACTGAAGCAGCAGACATGGAGCAGCAGTTGATGGATTGTTATTTGGAGCTGCCAACATGCAGAAACTGCAGCTTTCACTCCGGCTGTAACCCCAGAAAAGCCTGAACTCTGGAGCTCCAAAAGCCAAAGCGTTTCGCCGCCTGTCTGTCTGTACTTCAAGATAAGAATCACATTCAGGGTTTTTTGCTCTGCAAAGGATGCCAAGAGTCTAAAAGTATGTTGGGAAATGCATGTGATGTGCAGTTTACTAACATCAAGCTGCTATGTCTGTGGGTTTTAAAGTGCAAACAGTTTTCAAACTCTCACTGCCAAAGTGTGCAAAAGTTTCCGCTTTAACTCTGGTGATAGCCAGTGAGGGGCCAGCGGGGCCACCTGCACAGAAGGTAAATGCAACATGGCGGGATTGTGAACCTCCCTAGGGATGCTAGGATAGCCACATGGCCCGCTAGATCTGCCAGGGTGGCCCCTTCGACACCCGGCTGGGTGCCGTGCTGGGCGACACGCAGCTAAGCCCGGGGATTAGCTCACGGTGCCACCTATCTGATGAAAGCAGAGCCAATGGGATTGTCTTCCCTCTCTGCATTTATGGCCGCCCCCTCCCTCGCTTTGTCTCTCTACTATCTCGTGTGCTACTCTCTTTGTTTCTGGCAGCAGTGGAAAGCACATACATGCTACCATGCTGCTAGTAAAATGTATTGTTGGCTCTGGGCTCGTATTATCTTGGATTGAGGAGTGAAAGCCCGTCCAAGGAAGAGGGCATTACCTCACTGCTCCATCTGAGGAGTTGACTTCCCTCATGTGACACCTCCTCTTACAAAATGATTGATAGCCTGTATTTAAAACAGATTATGCCACATTTTAAAGGACAGTCAGCCCATTAAATCCTTCACTGATGAGATGATTGAGAGTTTTAAACTGCATCCTCCGTATTTTTTTTACGGATATCAATTGATACTTGTGAGTTTTTTTAATGTTCAGAGTGACGATGGGTTTTGCATCCATCTTTCTCCCCTTGCTGCAGCATCACTTCAGCCTTGCTGCTTATAGTTTTGCCAAAGAAGCAGAGCGGCGTCAAGCAGAAATAGCTGGTAACAAAGGCAGTCGGCTGTCATTTTAATGTTATTTGCTAAACCTAAAGGTTTACGTGATGTTTTACAGAAGAGTTAAGTTCCATAAAGAAGAGAGTAAAGTTACAAGAGTCCTTGTAAACATCTTTAAACCTGTGGTGGCCTTTAAAAAGTACAGTGTACGTGCTTGCAGCCTAAATTAGCGTCTCTGATGTGGTGACTGCTTTTAGATTCAAGTCGTCTGCATTGGTGTTTATGCTTAAAGGGGCGATCTGCCAATTTTACACATGAAGGTCAATTCATTGGGAGAATTACTCAGCCTGTCAAAACAGTTGTCTGATGTCTTCTGTGGCTTTAGAGGAGCTTTGTCTAGAAGTCTGAGAAAATAACCCTGATGATGCCTAATTATGGGAAGTTTAGGAACCAGTGTTTTGGCTTTTTGGGGACTAATAGTCCAAATATCTCGGCCTCTGATACGTCAATTTTGACCATTTTTGTTATCTGTCATCTATCGTGTTTGGTTGCATTTTTTTGGGTTTTTTTGTCTGTCCACCGCAGAAAACCAACAGCATGGGTCTCTTGTACAAACACGTAAAACGACCAGTTTCAACTTTCTGACAAACAATCTCCGTTGTTATAGAGCCACAAAACCTCTTCGGGAGAATGTTGGGTGTATAAAGTGTCTGACTTTGGCACCAGAAACCGCTGTTTGCATCCCGCCTCTGATCTACGTCCACGTCTGTGATCTTTCTTTAACCTTAGCCAAGTAGTTTTAGTTGCCTAAACTTAACCAAACCATAACCATAGAGCTGGCAGATCATCTTTTTTGTCATTCATGAAGACTTGTTGCTTCTTTGGGACCAGGACCTATCACATATCTTGTAGTTTTACTAAGCTTTTAAATGGAAGCCATGGCTTTCATCAAATATTTAAAAAAAAAGAATTATTGCATGAGAGGTAAAAACTGTGGCAATCATATTAACGTCTTGAAGTAAGTTTTATCAAGTGCACCCATCAGTGGTAATGGCTTTTCCCTTCAACTCACGTCTAAAACCTGCATTCTTTATATGTTCTATTTCACCACAAAACCCTCGGCCCACCTCACACCTCTACTTCCACTTCATTAGCAAAAGTTTGTGTCCTCGTGTCAAACCGCTGGATGTCATCAAGCCGTTCTGAGCGAGTCCAAGCAGATTTTCTAATGATAATAATGAGACAGGCTGAAGGATCTCCCCTGTGCTGTATAATGATGTGTCACCACTGCGGCATTGGTGTTGGGCAAAATGAGGCCACGAAGCCGTGGGACACCTCCGACACACACATATCTTTGGCATCTCTGTGGGAACCAGGTAGTCTTTTTATACCTAATTAAAAAATCCTCCTCCTTCTACACAAAATGCATTTTACATGATTGACAACATTGGTTCACCTGATCTACAATTGAGGACAAAATATCAGCAGTTCTCTGGCTAAAGTAAAACTCACTTTGGATTATGAAGTACATTATTAGGTAGCTGAGGACCTTCGCTATTAAAATAGCTCAGCTTTTGACATAATCACTTATGCGTTTGAAAAGTTAAGCTTTTCTACTTCACCCAGAATGGATATATGACATTTTGTAATGAAACCCCTTCAAGTTATACTCGGAAAATGACCTGTCATTCAAACAAATTAGATCTAAATGAAGCTGCTTGAGTCCGTCCACCCCGCTTCCACGTCATCTCTGTGTGAACCAACCTCTCTGATACTCTCTAATTAAAATGGACACTTCTGTGCTGTTTCTGCAGACTGTAAATTAAAGCAGAATCTACAGTACTGTATGCTGAGTGGTTTTATTTTTCTGTTTGGTGCGTTTTGGTGTGTGCTGAGGAAGATCAGCTGGGTCATATCGCTATCGCTCTATAATGACTGTATACTGTAATGACAGTGAATCTATGCTGCAGTATGGAAACTGTTTTATCAGAATTTAAAATTCAAAGTTTTTCAGACTTTGTATTCAAATCAATACTTTTTTTAACACAATGTTTTTGGAAACTAATATCACTTTATGTCATAGATCTTGTGAGAAGACCCACATCGTATGAGCTTTTGTTTGCACAAGTTAGGAGAGAAAATGATACAAATCAGGTGACAGTTTGAGAAAATTGAGACGAAAGTAAAGCCATGACTTTCTATGTTGATGATGATGTCGTCTTGTTTGAGTGCACACATATCATTTCCTCATTTTGGCATCAATCAACAACAACAAAATCAAATTTTCATTAATTCACTCACATCCTTAAAGAGTGATTTTACATACTTCTGTAGCATAAACACGCTCCGTTCATACATTCAAAAACTGCATTAAAATCCAGCCTTTTCTGGGTTTAGATGACAAAATTACTCAGATAAGTCTAATTAAGTGACTGTACGTGTTATCAACTTCAAAAAGAGAATTTAGTGTGTGAGTTCTCCTTAAAGTCAGTAAATTCACTCTGTTCTTTCTTACTAATCTGGCAGCACTTTGGCAATTCCTTTACATTTCCCTGTGTTCCACGAATGCAGTAAGATCCTGAACCCACAAAGAAGTGTACTCATGGACCACCATAAGTCATCCTCTAAACCTTTCCTAGCTCAAAAACCACCACGTCTGCCCTCCCCACCTCACCCCACCTTCCCCACTCCCAGAGCGACCCGAGGCCGGGCACAGAAGGGACGGGGCTGCCAAGCACAGCACATGGCTCTGGGTCTGGGGACAACAGAAGTTGAGGTCCCTGCAGGGCCCTTCAGCTTTTACAAGGCTGTACCCCCCCACACACACACACCCCCCCCACTCAACACACACCTCAGGCGGATGGGGAAAGCACACAGTCGTCCCTCCGGGAGAAGTGAGGCGTCAGGGACTGTGATTCCTCAGAGCTACACTCCCCTTTCCTCTCTCTTCTCCACCTCTTCTCCGTCTCCTCTCTCCTGCAGGCTACGTCCTGCACATGTGATACGACAGACAGTCTCATGCTGCATTACACATACACCTCTCTGTCCCTGTCTGTGTCGCTTCAAGCCATGTTCCCTGATGTAGCATCAAAACTGGGACACGAACATGACACTCGTAGACGCAGGAGAGGATGGAGATGGTATAAATCGCTGCAAAATATGCACTTTGTTTGTCATTGTTTTCTTCATATAAAGCATCATCGGGTTGATCACTACATGTGCTACTGCTTCCTTAAAGTCACATCAATATGTCTGACAGATAACTCGATTAAATATTGGATGCGTAAGCAATCAGGAGTAAACCAGTTAGGGGGAGAAAGGCAGTTTGATTGCATTGGATGATAGGGACACAGAGGGATGGTTCAAAACTCTATGACAATGTGATTGGTTAGAGGTCTTATTTCCATCAACTGCAGCATGAGGTCACATGGATATGCAGCTTTCAGGGATGATGGTGTCAAGAAAATATTTACTAATTCACTCTGTATCAGTACTGCTTTCCAGGAAGTCCTGGGTAAATATATTAAGAACAAAAAACCAAGACATAAAATAATTGAAACATATCCAGATTGACGTTAACATTTAAAAGCCTATAGATGATTTTTTTTCTTTCCCAACTTTACTGTTACTTAATTGGATATCTTGTTCAGGGAAATTTGTAGCCAACGTCTTTTTAATCCATTGTGATTTTAAAGGCAGCCTATGTAACGTTTGCTGAACAGCGGCCTCTGTGGCCAAAAGTAACAATTTAAGGATAACGATAACTGCTAAAACGTAGAGCAGCAGTAGCACAAGTAGAGAAGAGTCATAAAGTCAGTGGACTGACTCAGTAATATCATTTACTAGCTAACATTAGCTAACACCACAACAAGCTGCTGGTCATACCAGACCAAATGACGCTGTAGCTGCAAAACCCCTGAGTGTATTGAACTGAGCAATGTTGCATTTTATTGCTCATGAATTTTACTTTTCATTTGTAAGAGAAAGAATGTTTTTTTTTCTTCTATTAAAAGTTACATGGTCTCGCTTTAAAGAGCTGCTAATCCTCAGAGAATTTGAGTAGTGTGGTCCCAGCAGGTTTTATTCTCTTATGTTAGACTCTGCCCAAAGAAATTAAGGAAAACACTAAAATTATTTATGAACATAGATAAATCAAGGATTTTTTTTAAAGAAAAAGTGATAAACTAAATACTTATGAGGTTCTTTAGATTTTGAAAATAAACCATTTTCTCCTGGTTATGAGTAAAACCTGCATTGTCCTCAATTATAGTGTGTTTTACTTGCAAGTGGAGTGTTTTCATTCTTGCAAAAAACATATTAATAATTTGATAAATGTTTTTATATGAAGGATATTAAAGTGTAGGTAAACTCACTGTTATTAATTCCTGTGTCTTTTAAAGTATTTCTGACGGTGGCTTTAAAGAGTCTTTAAACAGTCTCGCTCACGTCCCCGGGGAACTTTAAAGTCACATCAACCGCTGCTTTTATGAGCCTTTCTCAGAGCAAAACGGATGACATTGAGCGCACTAAGATCCAATATTCTCAGAGCTGAGGGTACATAAAGACCAATGCTCATCTGCGCCTGCTTATTTGCTCTTACAAGTATTAGTTTTGTATTAGATTCCCTGCTCAATATGGGCTTGTTTTGAAGTTAAAGTCTCCACTTCTAGAAGAACAAGAGCCTGAAAAGTTGTAACAAAAGCAGAGTTCATTAGCTCTCTCATAATCTGCCGATGTGGCGATAAAAAATGTACACCAACAAAAAGCACCAAGCCTTTCCTGACACGCCATTAAACTGTGATGCATGACTGTTGCTGGTAGTACTCCGTCTAAGTATTTCCAGTTGAAAGGTCAACGGGGAGACATGACAGCATTACGAAATGGTGCGCTGTACGTTTTCTTATTCCCCTTGTAGTTAATATCTGTCAATTTGAGCAAGGTGTAGAGATTTGGGTTTGATGTGGCAGCGACCATCCAGGGCTGATGCATGAAGGAGGCACAAACAATCCTCATCCTTTCATGGTGGTGGGAGGGGTGGGGTTATGGAGCAACTCTGTGTAGCCATTTTAATTGACATAACTTGTTTATCTGTAATAGTCCTTGAGCTCCTGTAACCTCACAATAAAACACCCCGCTCATTTTTCTACTCTTTTATCTGCAAAACCAAAGTTGTTATCACAACACGAAGCGTTGGCCGGTATCTTCCATCACGACTACTTCTAATGGCTTTTAAAGTAGTTACCTGTGAAGTCCTGACATTTATTACGATCATTTTCGAGGACCGACACGGCGCAAAGGTCTGCTGCTATCAGGAGGCGACATCATTATGAATTATTGTTTGCGGCCAAGGTAGAAAATTGTACTTTGTGGCTCCGTTTCCCCAGTGATAAATCAACCAGTCACTTTTCACATCTCGGACTCTCAAAGCTGCTGAGCATAGGACTTTTCACCCCCCCTACACACTGTTTACCCATTTCCTTCTCCCTCTCTGCGCCTTGAAAAAGCTTCCTGCAGGTTGTTTGCTGCAATAGCCAGTTTCTACCATTTCTCAACCACAGATCTTTGCTCATTTCTGATTATTAGCACCAGCCTCAGCTGCTACTTTTCAAATGTTTATCCTAACGGCACATTTCCACTTCCCGGGAAGGAAAAAAAACACAAGTGACAGGGAAATAACTAGACAAAGAGGGGCTGTATTTATCAGTTGCTATCAGATCACTGTTAACATGGTTCCTGGACTGTCTGTTAGCTTTGGGAGAATGAGAGGTGAAGCAGCACAACTTTATCCCAGACTACATCTCCTCTGGTAAAGTAATCCTCTGTGTGGCAGCGGCGAGATAAGGCCCGCACACTCGCTCACGGCCTAGGCGAAGCAGAGTCGGGAAGAAGTTGGCCGTCACCGCGGCGAGCCCGGGGTAAACAGAGGTGATCATCGCTCACTGAGAGGAGCTAGAGTCTCCGAGTGGCACACTGATCTTCTGTCAGAGCCAGGGTCACGGAGCCGGGAGAGATATGGACCAGAGAAGAAGAAAAGGAGGAGGAAGAGGGGAGGATGATGGGAGAGAAACGATGGATGGTGCAAGAGGAAGAGCTGGAGGAAGAGAGAGAAGGAATTGAGAAAGAGGAAAGGGAAAATAATGGAGACAAGAAGCAGACAAGAAAGATGGCAAACTGGATGAAAGAAGAAAAGCGATTAAAAAGAGAGGAAGGAGTGACAATTTTGGAAAAAAAATTCAAGAGAGGGTGAAGAATAAGAATGAGGGATAAAGAGATCAAATGAAGACAAAGAAAAAGAAGAAGGTGGTGAGAAAGAAGATGAAGGGAGAGGCAGAGGTAGAGAGGACAAGTTAGAGCTGAGAAGAGGAGAAGGCGGGAAAAAAGATGGATGGTGCATGTTGGGTGAAGAGAGGTAGAAAAGAAAACTAATTGGGAGAAGAGAAAGTAGAGAGGAAACAAGAGTTGAGTTGTGAAAAGTTTTGAATAGGAAAAAAATTGAAAAATGTGGTACAGAAAAAAGAAACAAGAAGAAGGGCAGAGAGAAGGAGGAAAGACTGAAAGAAAAGATGAAGAAATCTTTGTATCTAGTTGAAGAGATGAAACAATGGAAGAGTAAAGGTGGAGAAAGGAAAGAGAAAATGAGAGGATAAGAATTAAAGGAAAAAGACGATGAGGAACTAGAAAGCTAAAGAGAAAGGGGAGGAAAGGAAAGAAGAAGACGTGCAGGTAAAGTGAATGTGGCAGGAGGAGAGGCCCCTTCGTCTAGACTCACTACAAAGAGCGTAATTAACAATATCAAATACCTGGCTTCCCTTCACCTACTTCAAATAGACGGCCGTGGGTTACAGCGAAGCATTACCTTGATGTACTACAGCGTGCTCGCCTGCCGAGTCGGCCCGCGGTGCCGAGCTTTACCTTCTACTGCATTCTGATCACTCCGCCGCTCTCCAGCCCGATTAGGACGATTAATATTAATGCCTTGGCAGTTTCTCTCTGCTGATCAGAGCTCTCGCCTGACTGGTTCCCAGCGTGGCGCCACACCTTGCTGTAGGTGACTGTCAGGTTTGATTATAGGCAGATTAAGGGCTCTCTTTCCCGCCGCCACTGTTCGACATACTCAGATAAGCTGCATAAGCGCCGGACAATTATTCACTGTCAGAGAGCATCGAGAGATGATGCTGTGAGGCTTTACAACATGGGCGATTGCGCCCCGCCACACTGTAAAAAGTGTCCATCTAATTTCCAGTTGTGGAGTTTTTAATTACATCAGGGTGTCTGCCAGGTGAAACTGTTGTTATTGAAAAGCCTGATTAATTGTACCTAAAAACACATGGAAAATACACGTTGTGCTTGTGGCCATACCCCAGTAAGTGACGTCACTAAATAAATTCAAAAACAGCACAGAAATCAACCCATTACCAATCTATCTATTACATTTGGGAGCTATACACAACCAGCTGTTAACAGCTCTTGCCCATTAATGACGGCAGGATTTCACTCTCATTTCCAACACTACAATATGGCTGCCAGAGGGTCTATCATGTCATCTCAGGGGTCTGTGTGGTTGTAGGTGTGTCCAGTGGGATGCAGAGCAGGAGCAGAGAGCTTTATGGTAAACAGCATTCACAGGCTTTTCCACAGTGATGGATGAGGCAGCGAGGCTGATAGTGGCTGAAAGGTAAAAGCACTGAGGGGTCGGAGGGGGGGCGGAGTGCGTCCATCAGCCGCCGTTCAAGTCATTTGTAACACATTTATTGCTGAATCAGCATTCCTGAGCCTCAGACGGCCCTTTATCCCTTCACATGTTGCTGCTGGATCTGCTGTGATTTGTGGATCCTTCTTTCTGTAGGAAAATAAGGAACCTAAGCTGGATGAGGAGGTGTTGATCCATCTCATCTTCTGGGGCGAATATGTGTATTTTCAGAGCCGCAAAATATATTTATTCCTACAGATATTTTCAATCATAATAAATTTTGTTATATATTTTGGTGCAACTGTCATTTTCTAGTATAGTAACAAATTTAAGATTTTAAATGTCATAAGATCGAGGTCAAAAAGTCAAATGTCTCAGCTAGTATTGTTTTAATTTAAATTTTATGTACAGTTTTATTTCATTAATTTTGATTTTAAAGTGTTAAAACAATACAGACACACCAAAGTGTTTCTCAGCGAGCATCACTTTGGTGTGTCTGTATTGTACTTTTCTCCAAGATCACCTGTCAGTCAGAGAGATTGTGATCTTCCTTGGATTTTATTTTTTATTTTGTTTAATTTTGCCTTTTTATAATTTGTGCCTCTTTGGCTAATTCAGTTCATCTTCCATTTTTGCAAAAGCAAAAACACCTTGAACATATCACTGCCTGTGCAACAGGAAATACCAGTGGGAAATCTTGCCATTAACTGTATACAGGTTGGATCCCTGTTTCGTTACAGCAATTTGTGTTAAATATGAGCATAATATGTGAAAAACATCCCAGATTATTAAGTTAATACCCATTTCTGAGCGGAATTAGCTCAACTCCACCTGAGCCGGACCGGTAATTACAGTAACGGTGTCGGGTCGTGTTGCGGCGGCCGGCGTTAATCATGTGCTATCAAACCTGGGCTCCTTTGAGAGCCAATCAGGTATCAGATTGCTCTGGGAGCAAAGAAAACAAGGCTGAGTGAGAGAGGTGTCTGGCCGCTGCACCCAGCCTCATCTGTCTTCCTCTTGGCGGGGGGGCTGCCTGACCCTTGACCCCTACAAAGAGCTGCAGCATCCATCACGACATGTTAGGTAATGTGGTTAACTACCTACTTCCTCTGTCAGGACTGAAGCAGCTGCAGGGGATTGTGGGGCGCTTTTTCTCCAGGTACATGAGCCAAAGGCAATGATCCCTCTTTCTGCCGGGTCTGACAAAGAGATCAGGTCGTCATAAAGCGATCTGCAGTGGTTGCAGGTGAAAAATGAGCATAGTCCATCACTGGGTGTTTTGGCGTTTGAGATGTTTTCCCCTCCCTCTGAGTCTGTTGTGTTGTTGCTGTCATCTAAGGTGTTAAATGGCCTGTCGAGTGTGTATGTTAGAGGGAAAGCACATACAAGATGAAGCACCTCTCTCGAAAACTGATCCATGTCTGCAGATCATTGCAGATTTTTTTAAACCTATGTGACCGTGCTATAATCATATTCCAGTCAGTAATTTACAAATTAACCTAAAACTGCAAGTCACACTGAAATGACAAAGTCTTCTTCACCAGTCATTTCTTTGAAGCATTTTACAGCATTTCTTCAGCAAATGGAGTTCATTCAGTTGTCATGAAGTTGACTTAATTGTCATCACACGACCAATTATGGAACTGGTCAGGTGATGGTGATCATATATGTGGGAAAATGGTAGCCCCTGTCACTGGTGTTGGATGTCCTCCTTCATCTGTCTTTGGCCATCCACTGACTCCTGGTCAATGACTTTGACCCCCTACCCAGTTGATGCTGTGACTAGTTTTGGTCTGATGCTCACAGACAGCTGATGTTGTTTCTGGAGGTCATTCACTCTCCTGTCCAGGGTCCTCACAGTTTTACCAATGTAGCGATTTAGCACTGTCAGTTTCCGCCTCAACTTACGACCTGAATGGACAATTTTAAATAAACAGGTTCCACCAGAATCCCACTGGGACTTATTTGCATGGCTGGTTTGTTTGAACATCTTCCCTGGAACGTGAAGCACTGCTCACCTTGAGATCTCTGCTGGTACACCCTAAACACAGGACTCCATTGGAGAGGAAAACTGGAGTGGTGTATGACATCCCATGCAACACCTGTTGGGAACGCTGCTTTTTTTTAAAACATCCATGACCTTGGACAAGAGATTGACTGTCAAACTACATTCTCCAAAGCGTTGGGCAACTTACTCTACATGGTTATGGTTAGAGTAAGATCGTGATCGTGGTTAAAAGAAACCAACATTGAGAAGGAAACAGGATACTAACTTCAGTCTCTGTACAAAAGTGTACATACATAGTAAAGAAAACATGAAGGGAATGTACACAGCAAGGTGCTCTATACCGGACACAGCACATTAGTCCTTAACCTGAAGAAATTTCAGGACAGGGTCCCAGATCTAAAATTTAGCTTTCTTTGTTGTCCTCGCTTCTGGGATCTCAATTGAGCCCATCCTCCATTCACCTGCACCTTGATGACCTGCTTGATTACCCTCATCAACGTATCAGTCTGCTTTTTCAATCTGTAGAGAGAAAAAACATTCACACACGAGTCCCGGGCTGTAAATGTAAATGAGCAGATATCCAACTTCCTGTTCAGTTAGGAAGTGATATTTCTCCTGGATAAACTCAGCTGCAGTGTGATGCTACTGTATGCACAGAGGACTTAATTGATTGTGTGCAGTTTCAGTGGCTTAGCATCTGGCGCTCGTGATAATCCCCCTTCTGTCCTGCATCCGTCGGATGTATTGATGAAGCACTCTAGGGCTGTAGTGCTACATTTACTCGGCACATTAGCCCATTACAGTTATGGGCAGACAAGTAAGTAGAGACTCTTTACCTGAAGAAGGATCGTTTGTGTGGAGAGAAGCAAAACAGGCTGCATGTTACTGCTTGCTACTGTGTGAAAATACAACCTGAAATGAAAATGAGGTCATGTTTATATCTGTAATTCATCAAAGATAGATTACAACATAAATACATAGATAAGATAGTCCAGTTTGACCCCTACATGACCCTTTTTAGATTGCTTAACAGCAGGTTAAAATATATTATTGCACTTACTGTGTGTTAAGACGCATAATTTCTAAGTTTTAAACAGTGAATAATAAAATCAAAATGATACACATGGATTTGAGCTCTTCAAATAATCAACACCTTCATCTTCCAATATATTTTTATACTTGCCATTTTGAAGTGTGTCTAGCATCAACATTCAAATGATAATGAAAGCCCTTCATATCTAATTTTCCCAATTAAATATATAGATACATTTAACAAAACGGTAAGCATCTTGTTATTGTGTAGTGCATCAAAATAAAAGCTCAAGTTAGAGTGCGATTCTGTTCATATCTATAGTTTTTAAGAAGTCCAGTTTAAAACCTACCTTTTACCAAGTAGATATGCACTGTGTTGATGAAACAAAACAGGAAGCATCTAACCACTCACTACAGTGTACTGCTTCAGAATACAATCCCCAATGAGAGTGAAATGCTGTTTATATCTGTAATTATCACTGATATATACATACATTGAGAGAATAGAAGAGTTTGACCCCTACGTGACCTTTTTAGCAGAAGCTTCTGAGTTGTTTTTTTGGGGTAGAATCAAAGTATTCCTCTTCCTACAAATGTATATTCCCTGTTTTGACCTCTTCAAATATTTAACACCATCATCTTTCTATAGATTTCTGTAAATTGCCATTTTGATGTATGATTATGTGCACTCTGGGGCATCTTGTGCTGAAGTGTTGTGGAAATTCATTCAGTCAGGGGAGTCTTTTCTGTTTGTTGTGTCAATAAACAGCCACCTAAGGCCCTTCAGGAATCCGACAAACACCACTTGATCTGTGGTGCAAAGACCATTAGGGCCAGGTATATTGATGGCGCAGTGCCTCCGCAGCCCAGCTCTCCTAGCGTGAGGCAGCATCCATGCCGAGAGGACACTTGTTCACTGTGTGTTTCCAATCACATGCCGGCCGTGC
The DNA here is from genome assembly GCA_003416845.1 of Oplegnathus fasciatus. Classification (NCBI taxonomy): domain Eukaryota; kingdom Metazoa; phylum Chordata; class Actinopteri; order Centrarchiformes; family Oplegnathidae; genus Oplegnathus; species Oplegnathus fasciatus. The sequence continues at coordinate 426,491 of NTHP01000403.1, read as the reverse complement.
CGAGATGCCTAATGGCCTCGCGCTCAGCCTGTCGCAGGAAAACGCCCGTCATACGGCGCATGCGCTCCCGACCAGCCTCCGTCCCATTGGGTGCAGTTCGGGGGCTCGGGCAGATGGGATACAGGCACAGGGAACAGGGAAGAGGGGGAGGATTTGAAGGGGAGAGTGAGGGCGAAGTGATGGCGTGGGTGTGTGTGTGTGTGTGTGTTGCCTCTGCCCATCCGTGCATTCAACATGCCATCCAGAGACCCCCTTTTGCGAACTGCCCACACTTCATTAGGATGCCAGGATAATGGCCAACAAGCAAGCGCCGTGACACCCCATTTCCTGTGCACTGAGCTCTCCAACCACGACAGATGTCGACAGTGCCGCCGCTGCCACTACCAGGGGCCCCTCCACTTCCTGCCCGCTTGGCCGAGCCATCGTCCCACCGCCAGGGAAGAAGGGGCAGCCGGGGCAGGCGTATACACCAAAAACGGCACCGTTGCCAATCTGAGGCACTTATGGCATGGGGGATGTTGTTTGTCCTTTTTTTGGTTTGGTTTTGTTTTACCAGATAGTTCTCAAATCTCCCTTTTGGAGTTAATAGCTGATTTACAACCCAAGCGCTTGGGATTACAACACAGCAAAGAATCATTATGTTTCGCTCCCCGCCTCACCGCCGCTGCCCCTCCAAAATCCAAATGATGTATCTGTAGACAAAACATAAACAGATGTTTCAGTGGCTGTTAGGTGTCCTCACCGGNNGGGGGGGGGGGTGATCATTCGACATGTGTGTTTGCGAGCATCAGGGACAATGTTGTTTTAAAAGGTGTTATTATGTTTTTGCGGCGGCGGCGTGGCGTGTGCACCGGTAATAACGGCGGGGCCAGATTTAGAGTGCTGTCACAGACGCATCAGGAGAGGGAGCAGGGGCCGTGGACCGAGGCTAATGGAGGCAAAACAACCTCCAGCTCTTGCCCCTGCTGTCCAAAAATCAGCTTTTAGAGGGAAAACACAGGCCACCTCTCAGCGCTCACGCAACACGATACGTCAATATGAGAGGCAATTTAATCCCCTCATTTGAATATGCATCCTCTAAAAAAAAAAAACCCTCCCTCCCTTTCCTCCTCGGTGTTTTTGAACCCCGACCAGATTTCAGGACCATGGGGGGAGGAAATTGTTGTACATTTCCTGACAAATTGAGTTAAACGGACATTAAGTAGGGCTTTAAGAAAACAAATGGTCGTCTTTATCACAGGTGGACACTGATGGCTTAATGGGGGCCTGCGAGCTGATCGTATCACCGGCTAATGGCTTGACAGGATGCATTAAGGTTTTTCTGTAAAGAACTGGCGAGCAGGGCCAGGCAGAATGGCGAAATGCAGACCTGTCAAGTGCTGCGTGGCCCCTTTTTTTGTGTGGGGAAGCAGATGTTTGTGTATATACGGTGGACTGGCAGAGGGAGGCCGGCAGCAGATGCCTGTACCGGTGCCAAGGTTCAGAATTGTACAGACGGTACATGTTCAGGGAGAGAAAGCTGCCCTCCCTCTGCCATAGGTGGCTCCCCAGCTGAACGACCCCCTCCCTTGCCCCCCTTCTGCTTAACCACCGCACAGTCCGACCCCTTTTATTTATTCATCTATTTGTTGAATTATTTACTCATTCCATCGCTCGTTTGGCCGTTTAACGACCTGCCTGGAGGCACAGGAGAGATGGAGCGTTTACTTCAGGGACAGATGACCGTTCACTTCATTTATTGGGAAAATAAAAGCAAATGCTATAACACTATGGGCCTTTACAGTGTGTGCTAAAGAGGTGAAGAGTTTTGATATGATACTGAACTGAATTAATGAAACCTTTCATATGATTAGCTCCTGAATTTTGTTCCAAAATCGAATTCACAACAACACAACACACATCAAATAAATCAAAGACTTTTACAGTCACTCTGGAGGTGATAGACGCCCTACAATGCCATCCCATTAAAATCGCAAAATTTCAGTCTTGGTTACTTTTAAAGGGTCAGTTCACTCAAATTACGAAAATACATACTTTCTCCCACACCCTCCCACCTAAAGAGCAAACCAGTTACTGTACCTAGGAATTATGTTTATATATAACTAACAACAGCAAACGTAATGCCGTCCAGATTACATTTTAACATAATTTAAACATAATTTAACATATGAAACTGACAGCACTTGGTTAAGGGCAGGGAAAGATCATGGTCTGGTTTATTACAGAAAAAGTCAGCAGTGACTTGAGAAAAAACGTTTATTAATATTTAACAGAAACAACGGTCTTTCCCAAACCTTAACCAAAGTGCTTTTATTGCATCACCACAGATGAGAACGCTGGACTCTGGCGTCTGTCATCCACCTGGACCACCTCCCTGTGACTCTGGTGTGGTTAATAATGTAGCACTTCATTCATTTAAAAGAACATTGCCTCTGAATATAATCCTGGTAGCCATTACGTTTTTCATCACAACATCATTGGGAAAATGCTCTTTGAATTGAAACTGATTAGCGTTAATATGGTTTGTAGGGAACATATTTTAAAGATGAGTTTCAGTGTTGGACCGAAATCAGATGTTCAGCCTTCAAAATATGTGACATCAGAGCACCTCACTTGTACTTAAATAGCATGTAAAGAGACTGAAGTCTCTAGATTTAGTCACATAATGACTTTTCACCACCAAAATGCACATAAATGGAATAAACCTTTTGTTCAGGTCTTCTGTTGGAATCTTTCATCCAGATAAATATTATCCTTGGCTGTCGAGGTTCATCTCATCTTCAATTCTTTTGTTATTAATATCAATTCAATGAATACACCAAAGTGTCAGAGCAATAATGGGGAACACCTCAGCCGTTCATTATGAGACGGTCTGCATGTATAAGGTAGTGATGCGATTCGTCGACATTGATAATCCCTCTGAGCACCTCAGCGGCCTCTGCTAGCTCTCACTCGCCATTTCCCAACACGGCGGAGGATCACAGCCTCTCCTCTGACACCTCCCTGTAGTTTTGACTTGAAGAGGAAACTTTTCCTTTTTCTGCTCCCCTCCTCCTCCTCCCCCCTGCCTTTACCCCCACGGCTCCCCTGCTTTGGAAGGAGAGCTCTGCTTTGCGAAGGTACAGCTTGTTTTATTAACATCAAAAGCGCCCGTGGGAGACGGCAGTGATCAAATTCCCCTCTAATTAAAATGAACCTGGGTTGAGAATGTTGCGCTGTTTAATATGTACAGAACGGTGCTGATTGCACAAAGCGGCTCCTCCTTTTGTTGGCGAGGATAATGTGGGCCCTGCCGAGACGCTGACGTGGGCGGAATGAGCATACCTACGGAGCATCCTCGTGATCTGGGTGATGTCCTCATCGCCGTCTGATGTGAGACTGATGTCAAATGTGGCCGGTGAAGCCTAAGCCTCACCTCGCCTTTAATTTGGAGGGTGATTGATGGACCTGGAGGCGATATTGCGGAGCGTTCAACTCCTGTCTAGGTTGCCTCCTCCGCCCTTTACGGAGACAGCGCTGTTTGGCAGCCCTTCCCTCGTCCTTGCCTCCCAGGACGACTCTAAACTTTCTCAGAGTTCAAGTTCACTTTGCACTTCCGCCTCGGCTTGTAATGTGAGCATTTCCATAATGGGAGATGTTGTGTTTGCGAAAGCTTTCCATCCTTTGGGGTCAAAGACGGGGCATATTATTTACAGCACGCACATTTGTTGGATTCTGGAACAGACAGCATATTTTAAAGGGATACAAGTACAATTTCTTTGTTTTTTTCAAACTAAATGAACATAAGAAATCTACACAAGGTTGGCAGATATTGTTGGTCATCATCAACAACTAGGTGGTTACTTGAAGAGGTAAGATTTCTGGTTTTCTAGGCCAGATTCAACCGATTTTCAAATACTCAGCGATGGAAGAGGGTACTGTAAGTAAGAAGCCAGTTTCAAAAATAGTTCCACTTGAAGGCTTAAAAACTTATTAGCTTGTTAATTAATCATTTTTTGAAAATGTAACATCATCAATTAGAGGCCATCGTAATTCAGTGAGAGAGGAAAGCAATATATGTCACTGAGTCCTAAAATGATGTTTTTTTCCTGAAATATGTACTCATCTATCTGTACTCATTTCTAGAAAATTCATGAAGCTTTATTGGGTTACGTTCAACAGTATCGCCCATTGGCTGAGTTTTTTATCTTGTTTTAAGAGAAAGAAGTCTTCAGGAGAGTTCTTGCTTGTCAATAAATGTCTATAAAGGTAACAAGTCACTTAGGGCCTTAGTCAGGCTGGGTCTAATATATTATAGTGATATTATAGTGTAATATATTGCAGATTAAAACAAACTTTTTAGTCACCACTTGTGACAATTATATAATATATAAATATTGGAACGGTTTTCTTTCTGGACGGAGCCTCTTGCTCAGGGGCTTAAGATTCAGGTTTGGGCTCCGGTTATGACGGTGCAGGGTTTGCAGAGAGGTGAGATGAGGGATACAAATTCAATTTAGGTGTTTCTGCCGATCAATGACAGCAATCCAACCTTGATCTCAGGTTATGAATACCTGAGCAGATGTTTCATGTAACGCATACAGATGACACAAGCACTACAACTCTAGGTACACCTCTTGGTTCGGTGATTTACTTCAGTGAGTGGTGAAGGATTAATCTCCTTACTTATATTTAAATTTATGGTCACAAGACTTTTCCAAATGCAGAGTTAAGGGCACAGTGTGACCTTTGACCCCTATACTGCTAAACAGCACAAGTACATAATGCTGCAATGAACGAGGGGTACCCTGAACATATCATTTCTAACATTGTCGATAAATACTATCGTCCATTAAGATATCGACCTCACTTCTCATCGCATCAAATACATCTTTATCAAAGCAGAATTTGGGAAATCAGCAACTCATCTGAACACATAATAAGATAAAGTATGTCACCAAAAACACAAACTGTTTTACAAGTATTTAATGTTTCTGGACAAGTCATCATATACAAATTAACAAATATGGTGATAATGTACAACTTTGCTGACTCCACTCTGAGATGTGAAAAATCAGATACCCCACTAACATATCTAAACTGCATGACCTGATAGGAATACGAATGCGTAATGATTCTGAAGTAGATGTTTACTTCTCTCACATCGTTTTCTGAACAAGTTTTTCATGACTGATTCGATCAAAAGCCTTAGAGACATCTAAGAAACACACGAACATGGCAGACCTGCAACTACAATTGCTGGCAAAGACGTGCATATGTCTGCCATTTACAGTTTTTAAAGCTCAAATTATTTGAATTTGTAAAGATAATTTTAACCAATCCACCAGAATTCTAACCTAACCTTCTTTAGGCGTATCGTTATCATTACTTTTAATTTGATCTTTTATGACAGGAACTAGCAGCACTGAGACCATAGAGTCAGACACACAGATTGGATATTCTATATTTGATTAGTAGTGAGTCATAATTTCAGGTCATGATCTTACCCCCGAATGGACATCCAGAGTCATTTTGGAAGAAAACTCTTCATTTGCGTTTGTGAACATTTGTTAAATGTGCAGCACATAATCAGCACACAGCACCACATTCAGTCTGAGTGGATTCCTGCATGCTTGAATCTGAGGCTTTGCTTTTTACAGCCGTCCCACCCTGCTGTCAGACTCTGGAGCAGGTAGCTTGCACTCCATTAAACAAACACTGTGGCCCCTCACTTTTATTTGACATTTTATTTGGCTGTGACAAACGAGCAGCAGTTGGATTATAACATAATTTGTCTCCTCTTTATTACCGGCACAAAGGACACCATTCATTAATTATTCTGCCGTTGCCGCTCAACACTAACTGGAAAGGTCCCTCTTTGGACAGATGGCGAGGACAATGTTATTTATATCAATCAGTCCAAAATGTTCAGCGAGGATTACTATTCCTTGGACCGCTTTGATTTATGTCTCTGCACCTCACCCCGTACCCAACCTCACCGGCTCCTGCAGGGACACTTTAATCGAATGGGAATTGAAAACAGACTTGTGAGGCAGGCAATGTGTTTCGGCATGTTTATTTATACATCTCACTTTTCTTTTTTTCTCCCCCAAGTCTTCTAAACTAAAGTTGTTTTGCTGTTGTTTCTTTTCACGGAGGGAGTTTAACTTGCAAGACTACAGTATGTTACAGACCATGTGCCACAAGACAATTGCCATTTCCTTTTCCATTGATCGGTGTCTACCTGTGTGAAGATGAAAACAGTTTGCGGGTAAGGATCTTCTTTTCATGGGAAGCTACACTTGGTAGGGATTCTTAAAGCATGATTTTAAAGCTGCTGTGTGCAACTTTTCACATTAAAACGCCGGTCAAAACACCGGTATCTGTTCTAAATTATTAGGGTTTTCAGCCAGGGCTGGCCCAAGCCTTTTTGGGGCCCTAAGCAAGCAGTCCCCCCCACACACATCTTGCAAATGTGCACAACAATTAACTACATTGTCAAATAATTCAAAAATAAATAAATAACCTGATAAAACTTAAATTGTATCTGTTCTGTACGAGAATGTGCCAACATAATACACCCACAAGCACCCACTAATCTCCAAATTTGGTCTCAAAATGTTCTAGCACCTTGAAATCCTCCCAAAATAGGTGTTTTTGCCCCCTTAATTTGTCATATGTAGTAGTCCCAAAATTTGTTATAGTGCTCTCAAATGCCAAAGATGCAGTGCACCAAATAATCTTTATAGTCACAAAAAAATGTTTTATACATTAAGCTCTTGGGTGCTATTAGAAGAGTATATCTTAAAATACAAAATTCTGATTCGCAGCACATGCAGACCAACAACACCATTACGTTGCTTCACTTTTTTGGAGTAAACTTTGTTTACAAGGGCGTCTTTGGGATTGTTTGTATTTCCAGGCAGCTTTTTGGCTTCCTTTTGGAAATACACCAGGAAGAAAAAGGTCTAAATTCTTTGTTTGAACGTTTCTAGTTCTGGTGATTGTTTTGTCTGTTTGTAAAATACTAAATTTCACAGCGAATGGAGACAAAATGTTTGCCTCTTGAAATCATGGGGCACTGGTATCCTGGTTATAATCAGGTTGTTGGAGTACTCTGTTTTATGTGTTTGTACATGTAGACATATCTTGGTCACAGAGACCCGTACAAGATCGTACCCTGGTTCTCAAAACCAGGATCAGCTTGTCTGAGGGAAACTAGAATACTTAGGGATCCAGGTTTCTGATCGATGTACACTATCTGTACAATAAGTGGCTGCAGTACGTGACCACACAAGCGATTACAGATTGTTAAATGCATTTGTCAATGTAAATGCCTCCGATTGTGATTTACCTGCATTAGGCAGGTTAAATGTAAACTCAGATTCTGTGCTGCAGTTTGTAGCCGTTAGAATAATGAATCTAAAGCTGCATAACGTGCTCGTTGAGTACAAGCAGAGACAGGCAGGTCTGCCCCTGACACCGCCTCTAACAACTCATCATTACCTTTCTTCTCTGCATGCAAACCAGTCCCAGAGCAACACTTGGTAGCTGGGCGCCGCGGTTTACGCGTCTGTGTGGAAAGAGAAAAAATATATTTTGTAATGAATACCATTTACGGAGTAATTAGTTTTATGCAAACTAGTGAAGATGAAAGCAAAAATCTTTATAAATTATGAATCATGTTATAACTTATCAGGGGTGCTTATCATCGAGTTAACGCACCTCCCTGTTAATTAAAAATGTTCACACAGAGTCAAAGGAGGGAGATAGTTCGCCGGCAGACTCATCAGGTAGCTGTGTCTCAGAGAAAACCAATTCTGAAGGAAGCCTTTGTTCTTGCTGCTCGCTCTTCAAATCTCAGATCAGGGCCAGCATTCGGGCGAGAGAGGTAAACAACAATAAGGATGCAAGACCGGGACAGAGAGGAAGGGAAACAAATACTAACAGGTTTAAAACCACTGATTTCCACTCTTTTCCCTTCCTGAATCTACATTCTTCCAAACGTTTGCCCATTGACTACAAAAATCTCCCCGGGCCCCTGATGGTCCCTGGCTCGGCGCGAGGATGCCCAGGCGCTACAGCAACGCTCATAAAAACTCAATTCATCAAGACGAGCGTAATTTGCTCCGAACGGAAAGCGCCACAAAAGGGGGCGAGCTTGTCAGCGAGACAGGTGGCTGGAGATCTCGCTCTGATACTGAGCGATATGAATAATAGATTCTGCTAAATGTACGCCAGGACCCGGGCTGTAAACACAGCTGCCTCCTTTCCCTTCCAAAAGAACAGCTTGGCTGGATGAGAAGCCCGAGCGCTCTGCCTCCACCTGAGGACGGGGGGGAGGGAGGGAGGGAAGAGAAGGG
>NTHP01000403.1:380398-418054 GCA_003416845.1 Oplegnathus fasciatus | reverse complement strand
GATTAACTAATCAAATGCACGGGCTAAATAGGAGGCAAGGAGAGAAAGAGGAGACAGACAAAGGGAGGGGGGAGAGGTGTAAGTCAGAAGGTTTACCCTCGCTGGTTTTGCTAAAGCACCAAGCAGCACAAAGGATGTTGATTAGTGAGAAATTGATGTCAATCTAAACATTTAAAGAATGAGCTTTCAGTGTTTAGGCAGTGACATTATTGAGCACAATCCCTTAACTTAAAAAAACCCTAGACTTTTGATATAAAGTGTTATTTGTATAGAATTACAACGCCTTTCATATTTTGATAAATGAAGTAATCATGTCAATTTTATATATAGCGCCCAAAATCACAAATTTGTCTCAGAGGGCTTTATAATCTGTACAACATACAACGCCCCCTATCCTTAGACCTTCAATTCACAGAAGGAATAACTTATGTTGAGCTCTAATTTTATATATTATTTAGTGTATTTTTATTCTTGTTCCTCAGGCTTTGGTTTTGTTGTGTTTGAACTCATGTTGTGCACACTATTTGAAGCCTTTTGAACCTTTAATTGATATTTTGTGTGTTTGTTCAATCTGTGTCTCGATTTTGACTCGACACACACACACAAGCCTGCTGGCATTCTTGCATCCCACCGACCCTTAGTCAACGTTATCAACCAAGTAAGTGGAGTTAGCGAACAGGAGAGGTAGTTGGGAAGTCATGTACTAAGACATCCTACATTCTACAAAGCCATGACGTTTAAGCTCAGTAAGAAACATTTTAAGCCCACACTACACCTCCTCTTAGGTGATTTGACCTGACTGAGTTATAGGGTTAGACATTAGACATTACAGATCTTTCCACTTACCTCTTGAGAAGATTCAGGGGTGGATATCTGAAAATCTTGACACATAAAACTCACCTCTGGGCTCACTAGAAGGTGTATTTTTTTTATGATTTGGATGAACTGACTTTAAGGTATACTTAAGAGGCCTGTTCTCTTACCTTGCAACACTGCAACATTTTTGTCCTCTTGTCCTTGTTTTTGTGCTTCTAAGTCAAATGCTCTGAATAATGCAGAGGCTATGAATGGTGTTTGTTTTGGCAGGGACTTTGCGAGCTACAGTTCTGCGGGATGAAGTCACACATTGCGAGGAACATCGTAGTGGTTTACTCACGGATGTGTTTACTCATGAATTATCACGTGCATCTCGACATTGACTCACAGTGGACTACATTTCCTTGCTGATGTAATTTTCCTGCGCCAACCACCACCACCGCCACCACCACCACCACCCACTCTCTGACACTTCATCCACGGCTGCTCCTCTGCACATTTGATGACTCCCCAGATGAAATTTAGGAGGATTTTGCCCAGCCGAAGGTAATTAATTCTTCAATTAAAATGTTGTTAAACATTTTTAATGAGTAATTGGCACTGGGGAATCGGATACAAAACTATGTTTAACCAGAGACAGACAGACAACACGGATGTTTCAAAGTTGGATTCTGCAAATCTGTTCATTGACCCACTTTTTTTCTCCCCGAGTATTGCACGGCGCAGAAATATAAATAAAAAATCAAATATGAAGCGTCTCCTGGCACAGAGGATGTGTCCTTCATCTCAGGTGACTACTGCTTCATTTGGCTGCCACTTTTTTTTCCACGCTCCCTAATTAGGGCACGAGACGGCACACAACAACCTGAGATACAGAGCTGCAGTGAAATGTGATATCACAGTGCAGGGACATCATCCACTTAACCTGATTTCACTTCATTGTGAACAAAGACGAGGACAGATAGATGGAACAGAGCATGTTTCATTAATCACCAGCAAAATGACACACAAATAAAAACAACATGCTTCATTTTTAACACATCCTGGGAAGCAGTGAGTATTCCTTCCCTTCGCAACGTGTGAAAGGTCTGAAAAAAGTTCCACCTGGTTCTATTTTAAGACTTGTGAAAGTTTAAAGGACACTTAATATGAAAAGAACCATTTACAACTTACTTAACTTGGACATTTCAGTGATTGAGCGTCTCATAAAATTTGTTATGGGAAGAATGTTGAAAATTGAAACTCACTAGAAGGTAGGCAGTCTTCTGAATTACTTACAAGTTGGAGAAAAATAATGTCAGGCAGGTGAAAAGTAGCAAAAAAAGGGTTTATATTCATATGATTTACAGCCTAGATTAAACTTCATTAAAGATCCCTTCCAGACATGTTTTAAGACATGAAAATACTCTGCTTGGAATAACAAGTTGTGCATGATATGGTGGAATTAGGTTCTAAAATTACACCTACGTCTTCATTGATTCTTCTCCAGAATCTATGTAGAAGCAAATCTCTTTCTTTTCCAGAGTTTAACAACTGGACACAAGATGTCTCCTACTTAACTTATGTCCATTCTCAGTGTTTCCACATTTTTCCACATGTTTAAAGCAGCTCTATGGAACATTTTATGTTGATTTTGGCGGTCCCTGTGGACAAAGGCGGTAGTGTTTCTTGTAATGTTAGGCTACATGTTCCCTCCGCTTCACTTCCCGCTGCAAGGAGACTACTTCACCGGGAGGAGAGCGGGCGGCCGCTCTGGAGGTGGTCCTTCAGTTAGCGGCTGAAGCAACTGGAATTCAGCCAGAGCAAACCCCAGGGCCATTTTGCCTGATGTTGCGGAAAAATCCGACCCAGTGGCAGGCAAGAATAACTATTAGAAACTAATAGATATAGCCTTCTTGCTGTTGGTCTCGTTTGCTTATGTAGGTCATATAGAGGCATCGGCGATAAATTGATACTGTTTCATAACCAGTTAAAAACTCCATAGAGCTGATTTAAGTTGCATATTTGACCGATGTTGGCTTCCAAAATAGTTGTGATGTCCCAAAATCATGCTTGAAGGTGCACACCTTCAACTGAGCACAGAGAAACTTTCACCCTTCAGCAGATGAATGTGAAAACAGCCTTCTCGTGCCAAACTCTGCACAGTGAAGCTCAAGCACCCAAATGAAGACATTTTTGATTTTGATTTTAGTAGGAAAAAATGACAGACAAAATAGACAAAGACAGACAAAAAAAGAAAGTTTTTTAATTAAAGTCAGTACAAACCATGTAAAATATACAAAGGGAACTACTTTATTCAGGTAACATTGCTGTTCTATGGCTTCCTACCACCAGTGGCAGCACTGAGTTCACTGCTGCTGAGCAGTACTCCAGTCGGTGAGCGAGAAAGACATCCTGCGCCATCTTTGTTTTGGAAAAGAGATGTTTTTCGTTCACAGTAAATCACACTCTTTTTTTACTTTGCCTTACGTCAGTTTTTCCCACCTTTTAAGCCGCTAAGAAGATTGCCTACCATCTGGTGAGTTTGCATTTTCAACATTCTTCCTGCAACACATTTCAAAATGTCACCAAAATGAGTTACAAGACATGAGCTAACATTAAATTCAAAATCACTAATAACACTGAAGTCTGGATCCCTTCTCTGATGAATAAATGGAGCTATTGAAAATGTGCTAATTTAAATTCTTTGACCTATAAGCATAAAATAAATTACTTCCCATGTGAATACACAGCATCCTCTCACAATCAAACTAATATGTTAACGCCTTTACGTACAGTGTGACATTGTTTGGCACATTCTGCCAAAGTAGACTCAAATTCAAACATCCTCTCTCAGCAACTTGAATAAATCTACTTAACTGTAATCTACAGTAGTTTTCCATCAGTCCTCCACTTTAGCTTGGTGTTGTCTGCTTCACATAATCCTATGCTAATCAACTGAAACACATCTGCATCTGAAGGAGCTCCTCTTCCTCTGCAGCGGGAGGAAGTAGGAGAGCATTTTGTTGCGTATTCACGAGCCGCAACGTTAGCTAATCATGAAGCTAGTTCAGGGAGCCTCAGTTCATTACAGCTCTGCACTCTGTAGGTTCCTGGCATTGTTCTCTCAATTAGAGACTTGTAAATGTGTTGCTTGCTTAATCACCCAAAAACTGGCCCCTAGGACTTCCCCCTAATGCAACCCCATTAAGAGGGGCCATCAAAACAAAAGATCTGCCTCTAATGGCAATAATCCCTCACTTCTGTCACACCGAAGCCAAACTTGTATCTTAAATGAGCGATGATGGATGAGAGCAGGCCTCTGTGTCAAAGAGCTTTATTACTGGTGATGGATGCGCCGGGCACACCGCACACCAAACCTCGACCGGGGCCCATCGCCGTCAGAGCCGGCCCATCCCAAGTGTGTCACACTTAACCCGCCGTCTCTGGAAGTCAGATGGCCGCTCGTGGCGCTGAGGGGGAACGGAGGGAGAAATAAGGGCTTATCCAAACAAGCTCATTAGCACAATTAGCGCTCGTTTCCTGCCGATGGACCCCTGGAGCTCTCCTAAAGTTTGACTACACACTGTGGTGACTCGGACGACGAGTCTCGGGGCCGGGGAGGGGTGACGAGCAGCTGCTTTTACAAGCCAACGACGTGCTCTTGAAGCAGGTGGTGCAACATGACCCGTGTGCAGAATATTTTATTCTGACAGCTATTTTGTAACAGTGAGTTTGGGTGAAAATGGTGTTTTTGTGCATTTCTCTTTGCTTTGTTGCGAGTTCTGTGTTTCCAGATGGGCAGGCTTTGCCTAATAGAACAATATCTAATCAGACTTAATCAGAGGTGATTCAGCTGAATCTATCAATCATTATGTCAGTGTGTCAAGGGTCTTGTAAAGGGGCATTTTCACCTTGTCTTGGTCTTCATATAAAACATCCACATTTGCACTTTTCCCTGCCTCAGCATCTTGTTTCTATCAAAACTCAGACAGATCAGATGACTTTAAAATGTAACAATTTGAAGAAATGGCTGGCACCTTATAAACCACATCACTTCACATCAGCCTCAGTCCTCATTTTCTGCTCTATTTTTTCTTTAATTTTTGCTTGTATGTGACTTACTTCCTGTCTGATACCTCTCTGTGTTCTCCATGACCTTTGGCATTTGGATTGCTTGTAACCCTTTCAATCTAGGAGCTGTAGCTTCCTCTCTGGTTGCACTCCATGTTCTCTGTAGAAGAGCGTCCTCTGAGGGAATACAATCTAAAATGTAAACGTTGTCCATGTGACTATTTCCAAATAAAGCCACCGCTTCCCCCGCACGTCGTACACCAAACCGCTGCAGCCATTAAGGTGCAGCACAAAGACACATAAACCCTCTAACGTCGTATTCTTCTTAATTATATATGGAAGCCATTATATTCCCCAGACAGCCCGGTATATTTAAAGAAACCAGAGTCCTTCGAACACTTCTCCTCTCAGGGATCTCATACTTAACAGGAGATCTGCTCTTAAGGGAGCCTCCTCTGGGTACGCAGGCTGGGAAGAGCCAATCACAACCGCAGTGCTGCTACGCTGTGCCAACGCCGCCCCAACACTCAGGCTCATTACATATATTTGAAGAGCAACGTTTGTAGATGTACGTCTCAGCAGAGAAAGGTTTCCATGTTCAACATTCAAGGCAACATTCATATTTGAATTGCAAACATCCTGAAAATCTGATCAGTCTGAGGTGTTCATTACCTTAAAATTCTCATTCTGTGTCTACCTTCTGTGCTCAAGCTGCTGCTAGCCAAATGAAGAAAATAAATGTGAATAAAGGGAAAATAAAACTTCTGTTGCCATTTTTATATCCAGGAAAGAGCTCAGCTGTGATTGGAGTTTTGTTTAGAAAGGGATGTGGTTAGAATTAGTCAATTATAGACTATAGAAGAGACTCAAAACTGACTTTTGCAGGTTGCTGTATCAGAAACTCAAAGCGTAGAGAAACTATTTTCCCTTTCCACGTTTGAAATCAGTAGAGAGTTTGTTCAAATACAAACTTTGCAGGAAGACAGACACCAGAGGAAAGGTACGAAAACACTCTCCTTCCAGCAGGAAGTGCCTCCACACCTCAGACTGTAATTAAAGGCGTTGCAGAGCGGGGCTTTCAGCTGCATTAGCAAGCGTTTCCAGTGACAGGTAATAAAGCAGATCGGTTAATTGCAAATGAATGCGCACACCCCCGTTCCATTAGGCATAAATAATTTGGCCACTTGGGTATGTGCCTCCCAAATTACTTATTCTTTTTGTGTCTCAAATTACCTATTCTTTCTGATGTTGCCTTTAGTTGATTAGCGAGCTGTGCGCGACTAGCCATTGGCTTTTTCCAGGTTTTCAGCCTGTTTTCATTTTTCATAAGGTGAAGGAGTGTTCAGATCAGGCTGTGGATTTGTTGTTGGAGTTGTTTTTGCTTTTGTTTGTGCACATGTACAGGGGCAAGCCACTTTCATTACTGGCACGGATGATAATTTATGCAGTTATTCCCAACTTTTGCATTTTTTGGTGTGATTCTGTGCGGGCTTTTCTTCTCACACCTTGTATAGTTTTTGCTTGGGGATGTAGGATGAATATTAAATCATGTTGCAGTGGGCTTATTGCTTTGTTTTCATCTGGTACACACATATAGCCAGTACATATAAAGTACCATTTTTCACATTCATGAAAGATTCATTGTCCTTGTATGTCTCTCATATACATAAACAAGACAAAGGGATACTTCTTACAGTTGGATCCTTGCCGCTGATTGCCTGTGATCCTGGTGATCTCAAAGCTAAAGTTTATTCTTCTCTTGATCTCATTAGAAGTCGTTTTCTGGCTGTGAGTGTAAACTAAAAGACCTGTAAATGTAGAGCAAGATGGGTTTCCTCATACATGCATATTATCATCTAAATCCCTTATGACATAATCAATTTTTAATTTCAAACAGCCCTATTTTTGAAATTCATAGGATTTTTCTCCTGTTTCTTTTCTTACATATACATAAATGACTTGAGATGTTTAATGAGTTTCATTTTCCAAACTCTGTCCTTTTCTGCAGGCAGTTTTGTGCAGATTTCATGTTGTGTTAGAGCAAAAGAAGATATGAGTTTTGTCCTCTTTTGAGTTTTTTATCACTTGATTTCACAATGCGCAAATAGCTTAAAATAACCTGCAGGCATGGCAGGAAATTCCGAAGGCTGGAACATGCTTGTCCAGGCCGCATGTCAGCAATGTGCATGGTTGTTATTCGGAGATGTCAGTGTTAGCTGTCTCTTCTATTCTTGGATGGACTGGGGACATATTCTTTCTTTCCCGATTTGAACCAACTTTCCAACAGGAAGTTGGATCAGCCGCTCCGCTTGTTTTGATACGCAGGGCGAAATTTCTTTGTCAACCTCTGTGACTTAAAGCTTCCCTCACACCCTTCTCTGTGTAGATTTACAGAGATGTTTACGTGTGTCTTCACAGAAACATAATGCTGGCCTGAGGCTGGACATCTTTTATAACAAATACTCTAGAAACGTAATCTTCATGCAGTTTACTGTCACATCGGCTGATTCTTGTTTATCCGATTAAACAGTTTTCCATATTAGCAAGAAGATATCAAGGGTCAGTAGGTTAGCTAGAGCCTTATTAAATGTTCCAGATATTTAGTAAGTGGGTGAAATGAGTCTTTTATATTAAGTTGCTGAAAAAACGCTTAATTTTGTCTTGTTTGTTTTTTGTTTAGTGTATTTTGCAAAATGCAGCATCAGTCTCAAGTCATGGGTTTATTCATGCCATATGGGATGGAAATTAGAGATGGGAAACATTTCCATGTTTACAACTCATAAGTGTGCACATTGTTTATATGATTACGAGTTTGTCCTGTGAGGGTTAATGCTGTGACTGTGACGAATTTGTGTTATTTGACAATATAACACAATGTCCTTTAAAGTTAGGTTTGATTTCCTTCATTGACGGCCTTTGGATGACTTGAAGAATCCATATTTACTTGCCTTTTTAGACACTTTCATAGTATAGTGCCAAGTTGGATATATGGGAGCAGTCAGAAAAATTGGAATTGATCGTAATTGCGATTTGGATGCTGATGTGAATGGCATTTACAAGTCGGAAATTGATGATTACATTAACTCCATGAAGTACATCACAGCTTGACTTCGTCCTGATTGGCTCCTCTCAGTAAAGATTCTCCGAAATCTGTCCAGTCAGGTTGTTTTTTTGTCTCCATTCAGCAGCTTCACCTCGTTTTGGTTGGAGGAGACGCTATCAGGTCCAGTATTGTGACACCTTTGTGTTAACGTTCTAATTTATTCAAATTTTAAACTACATTTGCAACAACATCCAGTGTGCCTCTCATCCTAAGCAGGGGAGATTTCAAAATCAGAAAATTTTAATGAAATGTCATCATAGTAAAGCCTTCTATGCAGATTTAATTTAATTTCCCCCTAAAAATGCAGCGAGACTTTCACCAGTGAAACTCCCAGAAGGAGGTGTGATGGTGACCAGACCCCCCCTCCTGTCCTCTCTCTCACCCCCTGCTGAGCGAGCCCGCATGTCGTCCCCAGGTTGCGACAGCCCTAATTAAAATGTCCTTCCTCATTATCATCGATTGCCCCGCGCATTTTGGAAAACAACTGCAGTGCTGAGCTCTGGCAGCGGCGGCGACGGCGGCCAAATATAGACATGTGACACTGGTCTTTAGCCCCGTCAGATGGTCCCGGTCCGACATGAGAGCGAGAAAAGTGGGGCAGCAGCCGAGTCTCCCCAGTGGACGCTGGACCACAGCTCGCAAACACACACAGACACATACACACTGAACCACACACAAGACCGCAGATGGCCGGTGCCCCATTCCAGGGTTCATCAGCCACAAGAAGAAAAAAAACACACACAAGAAAAACAAACTTCCAGTCATTAATGGTATGATTTATTCATTAACACGTGTGTGTTGTCAAGAAAGTTTCTCATTTATACAATCTGTGACAATATTTCTGTTTCTTTACTGGATGAAGCAGTCATGGATCTGTATCAGGCTTACTTTTCCAATAAAACACATTCAGTTATTAGTTATGTTGAAATGCTCCATCTTAATGAGAATATTTTTAAAAAGACAACTTCTTCTCCTCTGTTAATTCTCATTTGCACATTTGAAAGTCATAAAGGACAAAAAGTCTCTCACCTGAAAGGTGCTGTACATTCTACATCGATTCAGATGTTCACATGTGCAAATTTGTGATTTATATACTCCGGGTCTGTATGACTGAGATAGGATAATTTAAACATGGTGTGCCATTGCTTTATTTAAATGTATTTTTTTTTACATTAAACCATAAAAATAAATTGAACACGGTCACTTAAGAATTAAAAAAGCACAAAAATTCAGCTCAAGGGGCATCAATTAAGCAATGGCGCCTTCTGGGAACAAATAGTGTCTGTAACGTCAATGATACGACTTAAACATCCCATGAAAAGGTACCATTACTGCCTTACTTCCTTTTGAAACTGCACTTTGGGGCAGGAAATTAGACAACGAGGAATCAATCTTTAGTCTAAACTGATGGAATATCATTTACGGAGAGAGAAAGTTAAATTAGTTGATTCTTTTTGTCTCTTGGGGGCAGAGAAACAAATTATAAACACAACACTGACATATTATCACCTTATAAAGTTGATAAGACAAATGTGTTAGCAAAGAATCGCCTACTTACACATTCAGAGCAACAATAGCATTCATTTGGAGTCGTGTTTGTGTCCAGCTGATGAATGTAAGTCCAAATATCTGTCTCTTTAGCTAAATGCTTTACTCTCTTCACCAGCTAGTCGCTAATTTTGTCTGTCTGCCGTTTGGTGCTGGGCAGGTAGTGTACGGTGGGTTTATTAGAAGTTTTTCACTGAAAACAGCTGCTTCCTGCTGCTGGAAACGACACTGATGAAAGCACTGAAAACCAAAACAGTAAAGTTGTGGGCCGTTAAACCAAAACAACAAGCTGAAAGTAGTTCAAATGCTCCATAGAGCCGAGTTGGATGATTGGTTAGACACCACAAGCGACCCCTTTCAAATTAAACAGTCATTTGAGCCATTGTTCGTCTAAAAAATATTAATAAGTGCAGCTTTAATACTCCTTGAGTTACAGTGGCCTGTAATTGACCTTAAGTCATACTTTTATCTAAAGACAGGAAAAAGGCTCAATACTGCAACATGTTGCCATCAATCATTCATCAGCCAATGTGGGCACCGAAACACGTCAGCCAATTAATGATTCATGGGAACATATTGCCTTCCATGAACCTTTTTTCCTAATTTTAGATATTATTTCTAGGACCCTGTATGTCCTACAGGGAGGCAAATAACTCACTCACTGCCCCTTTAAATACCACTGTGCATTTTAATAATCGAGGCTTCAGGTTTTATCCGCTTGACGGACAGATGGACGGACGAATGGACAGACTGAGTCAGGCAGACAGACACACAGGCATGTCAGAGGAGGCATGTTGCCGGCTGGCGAGGCAGGAGAGAGGGAGCATCTGCCGGCGGGTTTGAGGAGCAGCCATGGCTTCTGTGAATCAGGATCTCCCCTGACGCCGGTGGCGGGCCAAGAAGGGCCACGGCGGTGCCAACGGGTCAGGGGAATCACAAATGGTTCAAAATATCATCACCTAAAAGGGTCGGAAATGTCTAAACCTTCTAACATGCGTTTACCAAAACACCTGCACATAAAATTTAGCCTTAAAGTCAAATATACCTTTGTCATGAAACACCATCATTTAAAGTGGCAAAGTTGGGATTATTTAGAGAGAGAGGTCTCCTGTCAATCAAACAGTGTATGCAGGACTGTGCCATGTCGGCTGTAGCCATGGTGGCTAATGCTGCCCCTGCTAGTTCCTCTTTTTCTGTTTATTCAAAACAAAGTTGAATCATAAAATGCAGACGCAAAACGCTGTGAAGCAGAAAAGAACTACCAACATGAAGTATTTAGAACAGCCAATACTTCATCATACCTGATGAATGCTGGGTTACTAAAGGGTTAGTTCACCCAAAACACAAACAAGCTCTGCAGATAGTTTCAGTTTTATTTATAATGATTTTGAGAAATCCTTCATGAGCCAGATTTACTTAACGATGGATAACTAGCCATTAAAGGGTCAGTCCACCCAAACTGTAAAGAAAACCCAAAATATTTACCGTCTTACCCATAGTGGTAACTAGCCAAGCACATACGTTTGGTTTTATTTGTCAAGGTTTTAAGATTTAACTGCTTAATTATCAAGATATCTCATGCCACCACCTGAATATAACGGAGGCAAAATTAATTTCATTTGCAGCAGTTACTGAAAAACTCAACAGCAAGATTTCTCTCAGAAAACAAACTGTTACTGTGGTTTTGTGCTTTAATTATTTTCTACCATAAAAGTGATCATTTAGATGAACCAACCCTTTAAAATCAGCATAGTTCCTGGGGGTCAGGACCCCCTAGTATGCCACAAGATAAATCTGAAGTGTTGCAACAACAGGATTTGAAAGCTGACATGAACAGACTTTAGGTTTATTTTATAATTTCATATATTCAGGCATCTAGAAATCATTTCAATCTGAGAAGGAAGAATCCCCCTCTTGGTAGAACTAATCACAACCCGTGATGAGGGGTCACAGGTAGACATAGTTTTGTTTTAGGAGGTTACAAACTGAAAAGATCAGGGTTAGGGTTTAGATTTCGTCTAAGATTTTCTTTTTACTGTGAATTACTGAATTGTTTTACCTCTTCGGGGCATCTAAAAATGATTCGAAAACAGTCTGAGAAGGAAGAGACATTTATTGTTCACAATAAATGCAACCTGGCATGAGTTTTGTAACAACAGAGCAGGAGCCAGAAAGTGAGTTTTGAAAGCCAGAAATCTCAGCAGGTGAAGTTTGGATCAATGACCCCATCAACCTCCAACAGATACAATTCTGGTCATTTTGTCCTTCTGGGGCAATAAAAATGTTTCATATTGCCCCTTTAACATGGGAGATAAAAGAAAAGCCTTTAAGGGCAGAGTGCAACACCACAGTCACACTCGTCCGAGTTCCACAAACCCGATTGCCTGAGCTCGCCCGAGTGCGTCTCCTCCTCCCTGCTGGTTATCTACGGAGAGCCACAGAAACCAGAGCAGGGGGGGCTTACCAAACACAGCCGCGGCCCATTTGACCACAGGGGAGGCCTGTCAATGGCCCAGATAGTTCTGGTAATTTCTCAGCGTTGACTCTACTGCTGCTGCTGTGTTTTACATATTCAGAGAGGGAATCGAATATGGGGGGACTCCCTTTGTTCTGGCGCGTGTGTGCTGGATCGCCGGGGCAGGGGCCGCGTTCTCCGACGGATACGCCTTGAAGTCGAGAAAGGCGTAAGGTATATTTGAAATACTGAGGAGAGAGGAAAAGGGAAGTAAACAGGATTAGCGTTATCAGCTGCACTTGCAAGGGAATGCACACACAAACACACACACGCATACTGTATATATTTGAGGGTGCAAACACATACGCTCACACAAGGATTTGCAAATGAAACATGAATAAGTAAAGCAATAAAGCATTCTCTTGATACACAGGCCTCAGTCAGAGAAATATTACTCTGCTCGGACCATGTGGGCAAATAAGTGTTTTTCTTAATATAAGTAGTCAAGCATGATTCTGAATGGAATGATAATTGACCTAAATGCTCCTCTCCTGTGAAGGCAATGACAGCAACTCATGGCTCATAATGCCATGAAAGCGCGGGAGGCGAATATGAGGGAGGCGCCGATGCTTCAATTGCAACCAAACAGGCGATCAGTTAAAATAAAAAAGCGCGCTCGCCGCTCAAAACGTCAAGAAAATGAGCGTGTGTGCGTTTCCCCCCCGCGGCGCCTTGAAGAATGAACGTGATTTTCTGAAACTTGTTTCTGCGTGTTTTCTGAATATCAGATATCAGAGGGGCCGTTATTTTGAAAATCAGCCCCCAATCCCCCCACCATCCCTCCCTCCATCCTCTCCTTCCCCTGCCCCCCTCCCCCACAATACAAGCGGCGGATGGTGCTAATTTCAAAAACATCATCTCCTCCACGCCGAGTTCAGGAAGTTGATTTATAGACGGTGCTCGTGGAGTTAATTGCGGTGCGCGACACCAATCAGTCTTTGGGGAGATTTCTAAGGCAAGCGGGGATTAAATCGACCCCCAGCACAAACAAACAAACAAACAAACAAACATATTCATATCTCCCATATTTATTTATCAATGTTTTAGATTGCGGTCTGCCTCCAAGATTGCCCCCTTTTTCTGCCGAAGATTCAATAAGTTGACAGAAACATTGTCAGCACCGGGGTGTCGCTTTATATCGGCGCTGCCAACAAATCTGTCTTTGGGAAAATGGAAATGTATGTGTTAAGCACGCCCAAGTGATGCAGCCCCCCCACACACACACACACACACACCCTCCCAGCACCCCTCCCTTGTTGGATCCTCGAGAGTTGCTCCTCCACAAAATGATCATCGTTGTGTTCGGAAGCATTCATCTTGATTATAGAGACAGAAATGCTTTGATAATGATCTGCAGGAGACGGTCGTCAGAAGTTTGTCAAAAAACACTAAATGTCAAATCCCCGGCGGTGGTATCTAACTATCTGGTGGTGTGACACAGGCTGTCATGCACACGCACACACACAGCCTCCTCCCCTCCCAGACTTGGCCAATGAGACGTATGCCTCTTATTGCCTCCCATGCCTCCTCACTGTATTGCACTGAGAGAGATGGAGTGGAGAGCACGCAGCTGCAGACCAACAACAGCAGCAGCAGCAGTGTGTGTGTGTGCATGTGTGTGTGTGTGTGTTAGGTCGTCTGACAGAACACGTATGTTCAGGGACACAAAAACACTGCGGGAAAATGGAAACAGGATTCAGTGCATTTGTTGCGAAGCTGTCAGAGCTGTTTGTGTACTAAGTTGTTATGTTTGTTGAATGTATTTCTGTCAGAGTGACTAAAGAAGTTTTTAAAGAGGTTTAAAAACAATAAATCATTTTGTAATTGGTTTTCAGTTATCAGAAGGATTTCAGTAAACATTTGATAGTCAACATTAAGGGCAGTCAAGTGGAAAGTTACGATTTTATGCAACTTGAGTCTTGTTTTCGTAGTTTTGGACATCATTTCTTTTGGTTGCTTTAACAGGAACACAGCGATACTGCTGCAACAAAGTCGGACGGGTCAAGAAACACGAGCAGTCAGAAGTTCAGAAATGTAAGAAAGCCAACAGTTTAGCCTGATTATCTAAAGCAGTGGTTCCCAACCTGGAGGTCAGGACCTATCCAGGGGGTCACAAGATAAATCTGAAAGGTCACAAGATGAGAGATGAGATTAATGTCAGAGGAACAAAGAAAAAAATTATATTTGTTTAACCTTCCACTAATCTGCTCACAACTAATACATGTATGTGACCTGTGACGAGGAGCCGCAAGAAGCGGCAAAAAGCACTTTATTTGGGAGTAAAATTAAAACTGAGTGCACCTGAAATGTTGGTAATAACCCCTCTTGCACAGGAAAACTGTGCAACTACAGCAAGTCAAAGTTGAAGCAAGACGTTGGTCTGTGATGGATGTTTACATCGGACAGTTCATGTGATAGTTTTAGTGTTCGCCTCTCTTTTAGCTTCCAAATAAGTTTAACCTGGAGTTCTGTTTTCAGCCTGTGCTCGTGTTTCCTGCCACATCTGACTTCTTTTTTAGTGATGTTGCCAGATATCAACAGTTAACTTGGTGAGTAAAATGTTATATGTTGCAGAACTGATGGCCAAAGCCACATAAAGGAAGTCGTACAATACCCAAGTTGTGCAAAACTGGAATTATCCTTTAACGGTGGCCTCATTTGCACTCGTAAATATGACGTGAAAATAATCTAACCAATAAAACTATTGAAAATGTTTCGATACTCCTATCAAATCAAATACTGATATTTCATTGGTTTACATTTTTTATGTTTGTATTTTAAGGAGGCAAAGAGGAAACTTCATGTTGTCTTATAAGAACTCTTTGTATTAAAAAAGTTTTTCATCTTGTTATTTTGTCTCTTTGTGTTATTTGTCTTTATATTAATCTTATATATGTTTTCATCAAAAATAAAAATTGAGTGTGAAAGGAAAACTCTAACCTTTTTCCATATTTAGGTCACATGATGACAGCTGAGCCATCTCTGTGACAAGTGGGCAAACTCCATTTGCTGATGAAGACCATGACCTGCGAGTGAAAGCTCTAGAAAACACCAGTAAGTGGGCCTTACATTTTATTGTTTTTTTTCAGTCAAATGCAAAAATTGCATTCATATTTCAAAATTCTACCAATTTCTCTTCCTGCAAAGTGTCAAAAAAAATGTTTTTCTACTTTTTACTCTCCAATAAAGTGCGATCATATATTTTTGGGCAGCCCATCCAACCCGTCCTCATTTAAATCTTATTCAGAATCCCTCCTGTCACTTATCTTCTAAACTTTCGTCCCCCCTTCGAATTCCTGTTCCGGGTTCGGGAGTGAAATGAGTGATGCTACATGCACCATTTTTAAGTCCTGGCTCATACTGCTTCTCCAACTGACCTTCAATTCATAATTAGGGTTATCACATAATTGACAACTAAAAATACAATTTTAATTTAGTTTATGACCTAATGTTATTTTTGGGGAAGAAAATCTGAAATCATAATTGTCAATAAGATGTAAAATCTTAAATTTCTGCATCAAGACTGACCTGAGAGAAGCTGAAAAGTGACGGAGGGCACAGAATTATATATTTATACATGTCCAGAGCTCATTCTGTGCTAAAGTACAACTCAATCAGCTTTTGTCAGCCTACACAATCACTCTGTCACGCACACACCGTGTGGCAGCTTTATAATTTAAATGTTAATGACATCACAGGTTTCACTTCTTCAGTCGGTAGCTTTAAGAAGAGTCGATCACGCTCACAAATGCCGACTGGCAGGTACTAAACGGTAAACGAGTGGAATTCCTCTTTAAAATGCAAATGAGGGCTGAAATCTGTGTGTGTGTGTGTGAATGCACTTCGCAGCCAGGCGGCCACTGTATATGCATGAGCGCTTGTGTATGTATTTGCAGCTTCCAAATGAACTGCCAGCTTTCAGTACGATTACACTATGTGACCTTTTAAAGGAACTGACATAATATCCAGGATTTAGTTCATTATTGAGCAACTTTGTGCAACACAGGCTTTTATTTTTGACAAGTGAGATCCCAAGAAGAGGCCGGACCGTCACATTTGTCTCACATCAGCTCCTGATTGAAGGTTATTGTTAAAACTTTTCAGTCGATTTCAGGAAGTTTTATGCTGTGAGAATTATCTTTATGACGAATCCTTTTGTTGTCCGTCAGTGTCTTATCTTGAATACATACAATACATACCGAGTTTTCCCGCCGCCCACCCGCCCCTCGTGTTGGTTTTGTCTCTGCATATGGCCGGAGCGGCCGCACCCGCCGCCCGCCGCCGTCGCTGACAGCCTCCCCGGCTTCCCAGAGAGCAGGCAAACATCTTGAGCGGGTACAAACGTGGACCGACCCTCCCTTTGGCTGACGTCCAAACTCCGTCTCGCGTCTTCTGGGAGAACAAGAGGAGAAATGGAACAACTGGTTTTAATGAAACAATTACAAGACACTAATTATTATGTTAATGTTTTGCTACTATCATCAGCCACCGCTAACAGCCTCCTGCACCTAGAGGTTCAGAGCCTGCCGTGTGTGTGTGTGTTTGTGTGTGTGTGTTTTTTCTTTTCAGCTAGGTGGGAAGATGGACGTTTTTCAATAGGCAGCCGTGTGTACGGCGGGACTGTGTTGAAATGTAAAAAGGGCCACAAAGCGCCGGCTGTTGTCATTGAATGTCAGGTACATTAATTCCCATAATGCTCAGCGCAAATAAATTAGCAGCAGGGTTGCCAGTGATTCAAAGCCATCGGTTTTAGGTGTGTGTGTGCGTGTGTGTGTGTGTGTGTGTGGGAGGAGGAGGGGAGGTGGANAAGGGGGGGGGGCTCAGGAGACAGGCCTGGAGGCGAGAACACACACATGAAGCACAATACACACACACACGCAAATAAACACATGCATCACGCAGACGCATGAATACACACATGTAAACACATGCATCACAGCCTGCCTCCAACACACACGATAAGCAGCAGTGTACTGAGGAGGCCATTGTTAATGCAGCAGCACTCGTACATGTGTCGTGCATTAAAGGATAATTCCACCTTCCTGCAGGTTGTGGAAGCAGGTAACCATGTTTGATGGCGACGTTCTGTAAATACACACGAAACAACCACCGCTAACGCTAAATTACAGCAACTGCAGCACGTTAGAGGAGCTTCTAAAAGACTTTGACACGTCACAAGCTGCATTTTTCTCCACACTAGAGGATGTTTTTGTTGATAGTGTGACCAAGAAAAGGACCGTTTCCTCCTTTCTGACAGGATGTGATACTCTGATAATCGTTATTTATCAAGCAAAAATGCAGAACATTCTTTGGCTCCAGCTTCTCAAACGTGAGGACGTGTGTCTTTTTTCTGTTCTATATCATTCAAAATGAAATATCTTTGTTTTTTGGACTGTTTGTCAGACAAAACAAGCAATTTGAAGATGTCACTTTGCTGGGAACTTGTGATTGACTTTTTTNTTTTTACTATTTTCTCACATTTATAACACATCAACGGGTAATAAAATAATTGTTCTTTGCAGCCATGTGTTCTCTGGACTCACAATGCAAAACAATCTCCATCTTTTCAAGTCATTTCCGTCTATTATTGAGTCCTTAAAAAAACATACTTTTAAATACTTAAAACAAGTGAAAAAACCTGTTAGTGTCTTAAGAATATATTAATCATTAATTAATTAATTAATATTCTTTCTGAAAATGTCTGTTTCTTGAAACTTGTTGCTGCACAAGAGTGAAAAATGAAACTTGATTTCAGAAGCTGATTTGCACTAAAATATTATTCTAGTTCTAAAATAATTATTTAAAAAACAAGTGCAAAACTCAGTGGGGTGAGTTGATCTGGCCTAGTTCTCTGAGGCTTGTGCCCCTGATCCAGTTAATATTTCGTTATACTTAATCTTCATCACTCACCTCAACCAAATCATAAAAAAGTAAGTAAATATTTTCAGTAGCTCAGCTGAAGTGAGTGACCCAGACTTCATGGAATGACATGTTGTTTTTTCTAATGTCATTTGTCATTACTTTAACAAGCACAAACACATTTGCGCTCGCCTCTATTATATTGTGGTGGCAGTCGAAATCTCACTGACAATTATCTCAAAAATTCAGCAGATCAAACCAGAACTATCTAAGAGCAAGTATGAGAATGTTATTTTGCAGTTTTGAACTGATCCTTTGATCATAGCACTTGACTTTTAGGAGTTCGTGTCCGTTATTGTGCGCTGTTTGTTGTTGATGCTGCTTTCTCAGCCAGGTCTCTCTTTGAAATAAAGAGTTTTTTATTCTCCGTGGGACTACCTGGCTGAATGATGGGTCAATGAAAGGAGTAACAATGCCCCAGACTGTCTGCCATAAGTCAGTGAAAGAGGTGATTCATGAACAGTGGGCACTAGGTCTTGGCTCGGACGCTTTGATTGAAACCTGTTTAGCAACAACTGCTAATTTCATTACATGGTGTCAGCGCACACTGAGCGGCTCCTAAAGGGCCCGCTTTGAACTCTCAGGGCCCAAACAATGACACGGGCCAGTCAGGGGGCCTGATGGGAGTGTGACGGGCCGGTGGTGGGAGGAAAAACAAAACCTCCCAAAAAAAAAAGGGACGGAGGTTTTTCATAATGCTGAAGTCTGTCAAATATTTTGATATGTCCCACACACCATGGTGCAGCTCCTCCTGGGCTTTTTGCCTTTCAGCGGGAAAACAATTGACTTTCTTCACGATCAAGTCGTTCGCCTCCCCGCCTCCAGGCAAAACCTTTCATGAGGAGCCATGGCTTGCCGTTGCAGCTGTTCCGCTGGGGTTCTTCCCATGGACACCGGGGATAAAAACTCTTTGAGGAAGCCACTTCAGTTGTGTGGCCTTGCAGGTTTCTCTTTTTTTTTCTCTCATCCAAAACTTGGCTCACAAGAAACTTTTTGGTCGTTTTTTTCTTTGTTGGACTGGGTTTGACTTTTTTTTTTTTTGTTAGTGATGATGATCATCTTTTACGCTTACTGCATTTCTGGAGCTGCTGCATTGCAAAAATTAAGCACTTTGATGACTTATTCACCCCCAAGAGTAAATATCTACCAGTGAGGTGAGATATTTTGAAATCTGAGCAGTGCTCCAGGCATTTTCTACAAATGAGGGTGAAAATTTTTCGCTGTAACGCCATTTGTACCATATTTGATACATGAGTTTCTGAGACCTCTACATCATCAATAAGATCAATAATTACCCAACACACCTACTGCATACAATCTGGCACATGTTAACTGCCCTCTAGTGGATCATCAGTGGAATGCAGGAAGTAGAGGTCTCTTATTTACCAAATTCAAGATGGTGGCCTCCTTGTTGCGACTCACATGACTTACCAAGCTACTCATTCTGCTAATTTTGAGGAAGTGATGGTAAGATTAAAATTTGTACATTGAACATTCGCTGGAGTGAAGCAGCATATTATTGCAAAAGAAATGGTGTACTTTATTTTGTCATAATATAAGGTTGAACACGATATGATACAGTGGTATTTTAGGTATTTTTAAATGATTCATTTCTTAATCTTTTTATGTTTTTTAATGTCATACACTTTTAATTATTTAATTAAATACCTATATTTTTTGACACTTTTGTATAGAGCAAGAACATAAGCACAACGGACACAACACAAGAAAGAGCTATAAATCACATTTAGAAAGCTATATGCAGATACAGTAAGTAGAGGAGAGTAAAAGTAGAAAAACAACACAATAAATTGAAATTAGAAAGCTATATACAGTGTGTAGTGTAACACTTACCTTATACTCTTCAATACTCCTGAGCAATGTGGGACACTGATAATAATAGCATGTGATACAATATACAGTAATATGCTGGAGTGTAATATGCTATAATAGAATAACAATAAATAAATAGATAAAAATAGAGATCAATATTTATAAAGTGCATGTGTGTATTACTTTATGTCTATGTAATATACATGTAAGGTAAATACAGTGTATAGTCATAAATAATATATATTATAATAGAAAAATGATGAATAAATATACAATTTAAACGTTATATTTTCTTCTAAAAAAACAATTGAGATGAATAAATTGCCATGAAAGTCAAATATATCATATATGGTACAAACAAAAACTCATACATGCAAATTTAAATTGCACAAATATTTCTTTTCATTCTGTCTAAAGGTTCAGTAAACACCTCATTTTCTGATAATCTGTTCATGTGGCAGGCTTCACAGGGTTAAGACAAGATTGCTGCTTTAGTCTCAAGAAACAAACACAAAAAGTGAGATTTTCCGTCTTAAGACTAAAAAATAGACTAAATGACTTGGTAAGATGGACATTTTTTGCAGTGTGTACAACTTTTTACAGTGAGTGATCATCCTCTCTAACAGAATAAGAAACAGCAGACTTCCAGAACATGCACCATGAAGGTAACTTTGTAAAGTTCACTGCGGATAGAGGAGGCATATGAATATTCATGAAAAATTACCCGAGCTCGCTGTGCCTGATAGCGGGCCCTTTTCTGCCGCGGTATTAGGCCTGTAAAAGAGATGAAAGGCTTGTGAACCATCCCCACTTCCTTGGCCTTATACTGGGACACAATGGCCAACCAGCCGCTCAATTAGTCTGCCATCTTAGACTGACTGTTTGACAGGTCTAGCTAATTGTTAATCCCGCCATAACTGTTGCTCAGAGTAATTAATCATGTAACAAAAGGGCTCTCAGTGAGGCAACCCCACCAGTGCGGATGTGTGTCAAACCAGGAAGCGAGAGCTGGGGAAAAGCAGCAGTAAAGGTTGTTCAATTTACAGCTGAGGTTGATCAACAAATATTTAATCTTCATTTGCAGCACCTTAGCGGTGGCGAGCGTCCATGTCGGTTGTTTTTCCCGGATGTAAACAAGAGCGTGCGTGAGATCTCCTGGCTTATGTAAATGCGGCTCTGTGTGAGCCCCACAGGAACGGGTTCCAGGGGTCAAGGACCATTCATCATGAGATGGAGTGTCATTTTCTCCACTTCATACGCAGGCAGCTGCTTAAGAGGAGGAAGAGAAAAGGAGGTATTCTTTGAGGGGGAAAAGAAAAGGCAGAGCCAAGCACAATCCAGGCTTCAGAGAGGAGATGGCGGGGAGGTGGGGGGTGAATAGGAACACAAGGTGCCACTGTGTCAGAATTCAAATGTGAGCACAACCGGTGATGTCATTCACCTCCCCAACCCCACCTCGAGTCATAAGACGAGCAGCATTCCTGGGAACGGGAAACGGACACAAAGAGCCACCGTGTTTTGCAGTTTTGCAATACTGACTCATTTCGTTGTGACCCGTAAGTGATTTTTTTTTCTCGGTGTGTCCAAATGATGATTAATATCTGTTTTCTATCTCTGTGCCGAATGGTCGCAGCGGCAAACAAGAGCACCTCTTGTTCAGATGAAAAAGGAATTCTAGGCTCCCAGGCTATGGGATCTCATAAAGGCCAAATTGGATAATTTGAGGGAAAATGGACAGAGGTCATATCTCATCTCCATCTTTTTTTTCTTTCTTTTTTCTTTTTGAGATTTAAAGATAGTCACGCAACAGATTTGGTGTCCATGTAAGGGTCACAGACCTTTCTGGCTTCCTGACTTCTAAACATAAAAATCAGAAGTCAGAGCCGATAGCTCACCTCATCAACCGTCATAATCACCCCTTGAAAGTCTTCCTAATTTTCCAACACTGCACCAAATCTCATTTTCCCTCTGCGAGTAACAATCAGTAGCGCAACACAAGCAGCCAAACATGACAAGAGCTGCGTTATTGCTACGCCAAAAGGGAGAAAAACCTGATGATTTGAGCAACAAAACAAAAACCTCCAGGGAGCCTCTGGCTGTCCTGCTGGTCGACCCACCTCCACCACCCCCGTGCAGGACCAAAGCACAATACCACACACAAAAACCTGCAGACAATAAACAGAAACAGTAGGAATCCTTCCCTAATTTGACTTGCTCCACAGGTGGTCACCAGCTGCTTGCGAACAGGTTACTGGGGGCCCCAACGGAGGAGCAGGGATTTTCATTTTAAGTGGAACAATGGGCAACTGCTCAGGTCCCAAAACCAGGAGGTTGTTTCTTTCTCTTTCCTTTTTTTATTTTTTTTTATTTGGCAGTGCCTGGAGGTAAGTCGCAGCTCCACGGCAGCAGACAGTGAGGTCTTTTGTCTCTACGTCTGTGCACCAAGATGGGGGCTATCAGAAATTCCCCCTGTCTTAGTTCACATGATTCAATGAGAGCCCTGTGTGTCAGTCTGAGGACTGTTCTTTTTTTGTCTATTCATGTCGTACACCGGAGGGAAAGACCCGGCTACGCTGACGGCTGGAGGCCTGCTTTTACTCATCCAACGAGACAACAAACTCTGCAGAACTCAGAATTCATTTAACTCATAATCACACAGCTCTTCATGCAGAATGGTGCCACAGTTTGAAAGGAGCAATGGTCATCCACTTAAAATCCTTGAAATCCCTTAAATATGCTACCATACCTTAGCAGAAGATCTCCACTTCTACATTAATCTTATTCCCTCTGTAGCAACTACCAAGGATCCAGATAAACGGATAAAAACTCTTTTGTCTTTGGGCCCTGGCTGAAGGCACATGGTCAGATTCAAGGAACTTGTTTCCACACAAATAAAAGATTAATCTAAGAAGAAGATGTCTTGTGTGTAGAGGGGCTTTTCCAGTAATCCCTGACTAGTCTTGTGCATGGAAACCCAAACTGGACTCCTGAGGCAGAAACAGACACCTGACTACCCAATAAGAGGAAGTTAGTTGCCGTAAGTAATTGTTGTAATGTGATTCAAAGATGAAACATCTCTCTCGAGGGATATGGGATGGTCTACATAAATAGGGAAAGAAATGCTGAAAAAGAAAGAAAACTTTGTCAAAGTCAAGGTTTCTCAACCCAGAATTTTTCAGAGATGGTGCTATCTAAATTCACAGGAAATACTGCACAGCATTAAAGACTTTTTTAAGTTTTGGAGTTAATTTAAGACATTAAACTCTACTGGCGACCACTGGGATTGCAACACCATCAGATCTTTGGCACATGAACTAAAATGAATAACAATTTGCTTTATGCAAATTGAGGATGATATTGTCCAAAATTACAGGGAGAATTGTTGAATTTGTCATTGAAATAGCCTTGGAAAGAAACAGTTTTTCCTGGCAATAGCAGAAACGGTGGTTGCTGGCACACACCGTCTTCATTGGACTCTAATGTCCATTCTGCTTGGTTTAGAACGGAGTTTCTGTCTAATCAAACCACACATCTTCCAAAAGTGAAATAAAAGACAAATGACTTAATTTGAATCTGAGTCACTCCATTTATCTCCAACAGTCCCATAAGAAAAACTAAATCAATGTTTCGTCACCTTGGAACCAAATTTCGTATGAAAGCAGCAGCACAGAACAGCTGGAGGCCACTAGCCACCCTAAAAATGCCTTAGAGCTATGTTTTGATGGAAATTCAGGTTTACAAAATTGTGCAATTAGGGTCCTCTTGTTAAAGTCATTTCCATTGAAAAACAAAAAACAAACTCTGTAGCAAAAAGTTGGAAAATCAAACAGATTGATAATTTAATAATATTTTCTTTTGTTCTTCACAGCAATTTAAAATTTAGATTTTAGACAAGTGCTTTCAATTTCTGTTGGACTGTTGGATTGAAAAGTAGAAAATGAACAAATGGGAAAAAAAAGAGTAATTTCTATCAGTGCCGTGGGTTGACTGAGAGGGGTTACCTCCTCTTAAAGTCCTGGCTTTACTTGTGTGTGACTGGCCACTCGTCTCACCAATCATCACAAATGCTTTAAGGCACCCCATCAAACATAACATTTTTCGGGTTCTAAAGCATTATACATACATTTACACTAAATTCACTCTAAAATATTTGGTATCTTGAGAAATTTGGGGTTTCTAGACAAAGTTTTTGGTGGTTTGAACAGTGCTTAACAACATGAGCTTCTACATCCCAAAAGATCTGTGGGGTTGAACAGGATAATTGTCAGGATGTCGACTATCAAATTAGTCACATGAGGAAAAGTCACATGAAATGACTATAAAAATAGTCATAGTACCAAAACTAAATGTAAAGGAATTCTGGATATGCTTGTTGCCTGTAAGCACATGAGTGCTTAC
The DNA here is from genome assembly GCA_003416845.1 of Oplegnathus fasciatus. Taxonomy (NCBI): domain Eukaryota; kingdom Metazoa; phylum Chordata; class Actinopteri; order Centrarchiformes; family Oplegnathidae; genus Oplegnathus; species Oplegnathus fasciatus. Next base: position 393,869 of record NTHP01000403.1, on the reverse strand, counting down.
AGTGCTACCACCTATTAATTGATGCATTTGTTGTTTTATTATTTCTCATCCTTCCCTCAGAGTTCATTTGGGGCTGCAGCTGATGAGCCGTGGCGGCGGCGTGCTGTCCCTCGGGGTCACCTTAAACCGCGGTCAGGGCGCTCAGCCTCTCCTCTCAGTGCCCTAAAATAAAACTTTCATCTCCCTCATCATCGCATCCCGAACTTGCCCCCACGTCCCTTCATTTAAATTCACACAGCTGATGTTTGTTGTGAACAGGCGCTGTCAGAGAGGATAAAGAAAGGTTACCTGGTGGCTGAGAGCGAGACGCTTTACACCAGCAGATTTATCCGCACTGATGTTTTGATGTCACCACCGGCTCCTCCAGGCGCTTTGCTGTTGTAACGAACCAAACCCCAATCAAATCTTTGAAGTAGTCATGTATGCATAAGCGCCGTCTACCTTAATGCTAAATAATTAGCAAGCGAGCGCGCAGCTCACTGGGATTGCTACCTCAGGGCTAAACTTGCTTTTCCTGCTTTGATCATTACGTTAATTAAATCTGGCTCCCTTGACAGGTCGGGGGCTAAAAAACAGGTAGGTGTCATAGGCACCTCGGCGGAGACAGAAGCACCTGGTGTGTGTGAGTGCTCCAGCTGTCAGCGGCGATGCCTTAAGAGTCAGACGGCGGTGGCGTTAATTCGAACCGATGTCCCAAAAGGGGAGGGGAGGGGAACAACTCAATTGTAAGACACCCCGATTCTCCGGTCTGGAGGCGGGCGAGGCTGCATCTTTGCGGCAGCTTTGGCCAGAGGAGGAAAGAAGTCATGTTGTCAGACCTCAGTGTCAGCTCGCGTCATAACCAGCGCCTGGGGGACAAATTAGAAGTGTGTTTCGAGAGATGTGTCAAAAGTGTTCTCGGTCCACATCACAGCAGAGAAATCGTGCAAAGAGGGACCTAAACCAAAGACAAATGCCAAGGGCAGTCAGAGGAGGGACTCACCTATGATTTATTTAAATCAAAATGGCTCGAAACTATGAATAATTACACAACTGTGCATTCATGTGTAGTCTTTTAATGTAATTATTCATGTAGGGCTTTTACAGGAGGTCAAACTGTAAACACCTTATGAAAAAAGGACCTCGCTCTCGAGTCACTAATCATCGTTAGTGTACAAACACTGCAACCAAGGTCAAAGGTCACGTGGGTGTGTTTTGGGTTTCAGAAGTCAATGAAGTCATGGGTCCTTCAACCAGACCAAATATGTGACTGCCATTTTCTGCATTTGCATACATTTATATTACATACATTCATAGATTTATATGAAATTATGAAAATAATTTTGGCCAGTGTGCCTTCCATATATCTGATGAAAGAATTGGAAATGCAGCATTAGTTTCTGTATTATGAATAACATACTGATATTCACATTTAGTTTCCCTGATAGAGAACTAAGACTGAGATAAGGTTGTACTTTAACCACAAACCAATCCAGTTTTATTTTCCATAAAATCAATACTTTTGTCAGAGCACTGTCTTGTGCTGCCTTATGTTTGATTAATGTTCTGTTCTCCTGTATTTTTATTAGAATACTAAAATTACACATCCTCCACTAAAAAATACAAAGTTGATGTTGTTTTTGCCCAAAGACACGCAGAGGAGGGTGATTGGTGTTTTCAACCCTGAGTAGTGTATTTGGAGGTTCCTGTCAGGCTGCTTCTCGCACTAGCACACTCCACCAATCAGATGTGTAGGGCAGTCTGTATGTAGCCTGAGAGGCAAAGCCTGTGGCAAACAAAGCCCGTAAGCGCTAGAGTTCTGGACAGTGAGATGTGAGACTCTAACACGCCTTGTGCCTTTAAAACCCAACAGAACTGAGCCCGACTACCTAATTTGAGACCCGAACCCGACCAGAGATCCAAAGCTATATTTTTTGCTTTATTTCTTTAATTACAGCCCTTAACTTCGTCAGGCTAATACAACATATTTACCCTCTCTTTTACTGCCACTGTGAGTTGCGTATCTGCTTGCAACACAATACTCACCTTTATACAGGCGCTTGGCACAGTCAAAGAGAGAAAAAGCTAAATTCTTAATATATTACGTTTCAAAAGAATCAAACCCGACTCAGACAAACTCAAAGCTTCCTACAACGAAATGGCCCAAACCCAATGGGTCCCAAGAAAGTATCAGGTTTTCATTTGGGTAGCAAAACTCTACAAAGAGCTGACTGCTGCTCACAAAGCTGTGAGTGCACAGTAAGAGTTTAAGGCGACCTAGATGAATGTTTCTGCATTTTTATCACCTCAGAGCTCATCTGGAACATGACAGCTCAAAAGAGGACACTGTTTTACCAAATCAACCTCAAACTTTAGTAAAAATCTAGTCTAAAGCCAATTAGCAGGAACAGAAGACAAGTGAAGGAGATTCAAATATGTTAAATCCTTTGTGCTCCAGCCGAAGGTGCATCAGTCCAAAAACTGCTCTGATTGTTATTATTTCAAGTCTGAAAAAACCTAAATTCAAGAAGTGTTTATCTTCCCTTAACCCTTATACTCAGGCTGGAAGTAGGTCTCTCCTCCACAGAAGCAGGCACAGGCTGCCGGGCAGAAAAATCTCCCTGTCCATGATGAAAATAAGGCAAATGACATTAATTTCATATGAAATAATCTAGATTGTGTTTGTTGGATCAGCTCGAATTCAAAAACGACTTTCTGCCTGAGCCCAGCGGCCTTTCCTCCACATCCTCATCCAGCGCCCCACACCACAGAGCGTTCAGTAGTAATTAGTGTCTTCAATATGTTTAACCATCCCACATACCTGTTTAATCAAACCATTTTCTGGGCATGTATTCAACCTTCAAAGGCAGCGTTTGAAAAGGACTCGGAAAACACAAAAGCGAGTCGTCTGTGAAGCTCCTTTTGATCTAGATCATTAACGTTTTGGAATCAGAAGTTGACATAAGGCCCGGTTTTGTTGCCGCACTCCTGGATCCGTTTCTGTGCGGTGGAAGTTGAAGATGTTTGGAAAATTGCTCCGATTATAGTGTTCATGTGCCATTTGATACCGGTTCCAAGAACAAGGGGAGCTGCAGCCAAACCAGACTACACCAATAAGAGCTGGCGGAACTGGCCGTCCTTTCATAGACCACATGGTCTCTTTACCGAGTGGACACATTTTATTATCATGGTAATCGACTTTGTAATTTCGGTGTGAACAGCCCCACCCTGTTCCGTTTACAATGGGGAGATCTCAACATCAATTAAAGCAGAGTGTATCAAGGAACAATGGTTTACTAGAAAGGACAAATGAACTCTGAATATTTGAAAGGCTACAAGTTTGTCTTTGTCCATCAAATACTTCATATTTCAGAGTAGATGTATCAATAATTGCTGCTGTTTTGCTGTTTTACCTTCCTGATTTGCAGGAACGGCTCATTACAGCTTAGATAAGCCTTTCACTATACTGATACAACTTGTAAAACCTGCTTCCCGCCAACATACATTAGCTCAAGGTTTGGCTGTATACATCAAAGATTGATTCCATCGTGGAAAAGTTGTCGCAAGTATTCAAAGCAAGCTGATGGGAGTTCTTCATCACTCTCCAACAGGAACATCAAATGATGACACAATACGTTCTTGGACTGACGGTTCAGACAGAGGGACGGGCCTCCCACACTGAAGCTCGCTCCATCTCCAAAGCTTTTAAACACGAGCCCGTCCTCATCCAACCTCTTTGAGACCGATCCTCTCTGCAACGGGCGCATCAAAACTGAAAAGCGCTCATCATCACATCAACTGACTCTCCTGTCTATTTCTGGCTTTCTCCTCGAGCCTCGACGCGGCAACGCCTGCGCCCACGGGCACCGTTTCTGAAAAATCACAAGAAATTCATTTCCTCCCTGGATGGAAAATAACAAAGGCATTCCTCATCACAGGCCCCTCTTCCTGTCATCTGCAGGCCACAAGTCAACTGATCTATTAATAGAAACCCCCTCCTCTCTTTGTCTTTATTACAACCAGACTGCAGAACTCTCATCAGGTGATTTGATTAACAAATTACAGCGAGCAGGAAGTCTGTGAGGAGTTTAGGCAAGGTAAAAACAGTGAGAGAGATACTGTACAGTGTGGTTTTTGGGAGGAAAATGCAGGAGTATACATCATTAAATATTCAGTTTGATTACTCTTTACTCTGTAGCAGATTTCTGACCTAGTTCAGAGTAATTAGGTTTACACTGTTCAGCCACTTTAGTAAACAAGGATATTTTCCTGGTGAGATAACTTCGCAGCAGCTCTCGATATCTTGGCGCAGAGCCTCAGCGGGGATTATCTTCGATCTGAAGAAGATACCTATCTGTTATGTTGATATTTCTGCTTTAATAACAGCAGTCTGTCCCACCGGAAAAGCACAGAAAGAGCTCGGTGTACTTAGATTTTCATGACATGTTTTCAGTGTCTTCATTGTCTCTTGTACTGTACATACTCACACGTACTGTACATGGCTTTATGTGATGGAGCAGGTGCTGCGTTTGGTTAATTTCACCTCTGGTGCCATATCTGTCTCCATTTTAGTTACGTCATCTCAAAAACCTAAATGATAAACAGTGGCAAACAAAGTATATACAGTAACTTAAATGTATGCATTTTTAAACACATGACATTTAAAAATATTTGGTCATATTCTCTCTTTGTGACTTGACTGTTTTCAAAGTTTGTCCTGGAACATGGAGGTTATTTAAAGGGTGAGTTCATCCAAATTACAATAAAAACATCTTTCCCGTAGTGGCACCTATAGACAGGTTTTATTGGGACAGGTTTTGAGACAGCACAGTCAGGAGATTTCGGAGGACATACTTTTTTTTTAAATAGTTGTTCCAGCGAACACCAGTGTTGTGTTTTTTTACAATTATGCTGCAAAACTGGGACTCAGAGAAACTGCTGTTGAATTTCATTCACCTTAATTGTATTATGGTATTAGAGACATATTGTAGACAATCTATGCATGTAGGTGTGTATTTCTGTTAAATGATAGACTGCTATTCCCTCATCCTCTCCAATGTAAACACACATGAACATGACAAAGTCTGTGCTGCGAGACGCTACAGTACATCCGTCACCCATCAGCGAGCGTGTGCAAACTCTCCGGCAGACAGACAGTCGGTCGGTCCATCACAACAGTCGATCGTACACTAATATCTCGGGGCATCAGCAGCTATTCCAGAAGCAGAACTAACAAGTTAAGCCCAAACATTGGGTTTGCACGGCAGTGGGGGAGTTTATGAATGTGTGTGTATGTGAAGGGGGGGGCATGCATACATCAAACAGAGACGGTCGGTCAATATTGGGGTATGGAGAATCAACACGCTTTTTTAAAGGAGAGGCTTATGCTCAAACATCACAGTGCCAGTTGCCGGGCCTGAGCATTTCCCGAGGCCCGGATCGCCATTTCTCATTTGTTGCATTAGCAGGAAAGACGGCGTACAAATAAAATTTCCCTGAGCAAGGGAAGTATCTTTGCATACAAAACAAGGCTGTGTGTAATTTTCAACGGGGCGAGAGGGGAAATGAAAGTGTACGAGGGGGGAGAAATATGCACCTCCATCAGCGCTGCGGACGCAGTCGGCAAAACACATTTAGGAAATTAGCATTTTTGAAATAGTGCGTTTTAAGAACCAAACAGTTTTCCTGATAAGAGAATGAGTAGTGGGGGGGTTAGAGGTTAGAGATAGACATGAAGAAGGTGGAATTTGCCACATAATTTGATTATTTGGATGGTTTTCATTTACCTCTCTTGGTTTGACTTCACCTGGAGGCACTTTCTCTCCTTGCTTTCACAGAAAAGCTTCAATTTAAGCATTTTTTCCTTTTTATCTCACCTGAACTGAAGGTTTCCATGGACATTCATGAATTAAGTGTGTCTCATTAGGTGTAAATTTGGGAGCATGCACAGCAGCTTGTGCCATTCACTATTAAAGAGAAGAATAAAATGTCTTGTCAAGTCATTTCTGCCCAAAAACAGACTCTACTTTTACTAACACTTCATTTTTAGAAGCCCAGTTGAGCTTTATTGGCCATTCTCTGAAGCGCAAACACACACAAACAGCCATTCCTCTTCAAAATATTAGAGTCTGTACTGATTGCCACCACCTGCGTTATCACACAGGCTACTAAACAGATGCAGGAGAACGACTTCAGTGTAGAAATCACAGCTGAGACGTGGCGTGAAATCTGGCAAAAGGCTATAAGAATCTGTTTAAGCAGCAGCACAGAGACGGATTCAGCACTGACTATGAATGTCTCCCAGTTGAAGACATGAAAAAATATCCATCCCCTGCCCACAGTGTAAGATGACAGAAGACACCTACAACCACTGCATGTGGCCTGGCCACAAAATAGCACACTGCTGGTCAAATATAGTGCAATAGCTGGAGTTTATTTTTGGTGTCGGGTGTGATGTGAACCCTCTGTTCTCAGTTTTCCTCATGGGAAGATTCATGATGAAAACTATACAAAGCTGTTGTCTGTGTGAGATACGTGAATCCTCAACCAACAGGCTACACGAGACATCAAAATCATACAATGGAACAAAACTAGAGCATTTTTGTTTCTTTGAAATATCGTTCACGCCTTTAATGACATCTTGACAAGTCAGTAATCTAGTAATGTCAGTGTTTAGGTCTGTTTAATGGATCAGAGGTCAGAATATCAATGTATTTGACCAATATATTTCCACATGCTCTCTGCTTTCCTCATGCAAGCACACAAAATCACACAATTCAAATGCAAAACCTACTTAAAGTCTTTTAAAATGCCATTGAAACAAGAGTTATACAGTATGTAACCTAGTAACCAGTATGTAACCTTGGTCTTTGAGTATAAGATGCTACTGAGGTGTCGCAAGGTGATTAACAAAGAAAGATTTCCCATATATCTGCATGCTCTCCTCATTTAAAATACACAAACTCCAACTATTCAAAAGAAAAATGCATGTCCTCAAAGATAGTACAAGCCATTTTACCTACAAAGTATACTTGTGGTAATGGTCAAAGGTCAGAAGATGTCACATCGAGGTTAAAACTGGGCTGAATTTGGTTATAAAGTGAAAGTTCTGTAGATGTCTATAAATTATATACAACCATTGTTTTCACAACATGTCAGTGACATATTGAAATATAATCATTAAATGCTGTTCAAACAATGGTTTATAGTACTGTATGTAACCTTGACCCGTTGTTCCCAACCTGGGGATTGGGACCCACCCAATGAGTCACAAGATGCATCTGAGGTGTTGCCAGGTGATCAACTAGGAAACATTTCCCGGCATCGAGGTTAAAACTGGTCTAAACTTTTTAAAGGTTTTTAGGTTGTCAGCAGCATTTTAATGACTATTTCAGTGTGTATTGAGGACCCTCTTCACGTTGAAACATAGTCATGTAAATGCTGTTGAAACAAACTAGACCAGATGTTCTCAGCCTGGGAATCTGGACCCGCTCAGGGGGTCACAACATAAATTTTAAGGACAGTGAGTTGATTAACACGGTAAGAGCGACAGATAAAACATTCAGCTAAATTACTTGTTTTGTTGTGAATTTTGTTTGTGTTTTAAAACTTAGTCTAATTTAAATTGCATCGTAAGAACCACTGACCTAAATGTCTAAAACAAACAGGGTTTTTTTAAACTAAATCTAACCAAGATTTAACCTGCAAATAACCAAATCAGTTCTTTCTGGGCTTAATCATGAATTTATTGTGCCATTCGACCTTTTTCATACGTGTATTATTTAATTTTAATTATGTAATTATAACTAATAAGAAAGATAATCTAATCAAAGTCTTAGTACAGAAAACACTGAAGAGCGTTTTTGGTTTATTTTACTCTGACATCATCTCTTACGTCTCTCGTCCTCTCTTACAAGACATGTCACGTTGCATTCAGGTGTGCAAGAAAATAAAATAAAATAAGTGACTTCTTCAGCAGATTCATGCCGGTTCGAGCTTCACTGCCCATTTGAAAGGCAACACACTGCCATCAATGAAACACTCTCCCTCCACCTCTCCCTCTTGTCATGCCAAATTGTGTTTTACAGCATCTGTTCATTATAGATGGCCGACATGATGGATATGGTCATAATATTAATGTAAGACTGACACAGCAGAGACATGAATCATGGCCGACTTTATTTCAAAGCCGGCGTTTCATTGGCCCACCACTAAAAAGTGATATATAAATGTCAGCGAATGGCAGCCGTAAAGCATTATGAAGTACATTTGATGGTGCGTTTTCACCGTTATCAACCCGCTGTTATTTACTAATGTGTCTTCTTCATGTGACAGCCGCTGTGGACGTCCATGTCAGTGTCATTTGTAGATTGTGTGCTTAAAGAGACTCTACCTTTTGTCTTTTTCAGGTGCTGGTTCAGCAGTGAGAAGATGAAAAGGTAAGAAGAGGCAGAAAAAGGATGTTCTCATATGTAGTGTCCGCCTTTGGGTACGGAAGTCCAGGAAGGACTTTAAATTGAAAGCATTCAATCAAATTGAAATTTCATTTCCCATATGTGTGTATGATGTATGACAAGGGGTCATTATTCTTTTCAAACCATGAATTCATTGTTGTTTACTCTTATTTTCAAAAACAGGTGAAAAATGGTTTAAAAAATCACTAACTCAAAAAGCTTTATTGTAAACACTTTGACCATCATTTGTTTATTTGACTCATAGTCATCATCTGATTTTGCATTTTTCTGCCATTTTTCTCATCACTTTTTTTTATTAGAAGCGTGTTTGACAAGCCGTGCTCATTGAAAGAGGATGTCATTGACTGAAAAATACTGTGAATAGTGTCTTATTGCAAAAGGAAACATAAAATTTAAAAAGTATGGGGGCTCCCTGGTGACTATGTAATTGCACCATCCTGTCACCTCTCCACCTCTAAAAAACAATAGTAAATTTTTTTTTAAAAAGTGTATTTTTCAGGTGAAAATAGCTTACATAAAACAAACATGCTGAATTGTGCATTTGTCTAAATAAAAAAACAAACAAATCCAGTGACACAGTTATCGCTTACAAACTTCCAATAGCAATGCATTTGTGCTAAAATAATTACATAATTCAAACTCAAAAGCTCACTTTTTAAATTTAGGCTACGCATTGTGTTTTAATTTTAAACTTTGGGGAAAAAATGGTGATTCAACATTAATGTTTATTTGATATGCCAAGGTTTTATACTGACTGAGCTGCACATTAAACTCCAGTGGAGTTTTATTGGAACTTTGGCAGCAACAATGTTTTTTCACACATGTTAATGAAAACTGAAAACTGGAGTGCAGAATGTTTATTTTGTTGTACATCATGCACACACATTTGCAAAAGAAATTTATGTTTAATGTAATGATTTGCGTTGGCTCATGTCACTTCTGGGCTTCCGTATTAAGCTGTCAGTGGAAGGAAAAGATAGATGTTTTATAAACTAAAGCATGGTGGCCTAATTGTTTGATTTAGCATCAATGCCACATTGAGTTTCTACATGATTGAAGATGTTCGTGTTTTCAGTGCTGCAGATTTTTGAGTTAGAAAACACAAATACTGAAAGCATGTTTGGGGCTGTAAGAGTCTATTTTGACACCTTCCTGAAACATCAAGCAGCAGATCAATCTCGTGTATATTTCTGCTCAGAGATGCTTCAACAGCTTCAGTCCCAGTATTTGACATAAACTTTTTGAAATCAATACCCTCAGGCCCACTTTGCACCTTTGCTAATGTGGACAGATTCTGGTCTTGTTCTAAACAGTATCACTGATAAGACGAGCAGTAAACAGCCTGCAACACCTTCTCCATAGCAAACACCTCGAAAGCTTTCTCTGCCTAAAAGTGCTGCTCTCAGACTGAATCAGTACAGATTAAGACTACCTGCTTGTAGTTGTAGGCAGGCATGTAATCCTCTGAAAGTAATCACATTCCACGGCTGCTTCAGTATTTCAGCCAGTTTGGGTTATTCATCTCAAAAAACAATGTAGCCTGCAGTTACACTTAAAAGTGATTTTAATTTTCTGTTACCAGATAGTCCAAAAATCGATTATTCAGACACTCCAGTTTCGAATGAATAAACCTTTTTGTATTTGTCATTTGTGATGTCATCTAAAATGAATCAGAGGGCAAAATGCAGCTACCAAAAGGAAAGAAAAACAAGTGCTGAAACTGGAACATGACATCTCATTTTCTTCACATGTTTTGCTAAACCATCGAATTGGTCAATACTGTTTTATGTAAACGAATTGTTTAAAACAGCTTCCAGCTTCTAATTAGAGCCGAAACAATTTCTCGATTAATCGATTAAATCAATCAACAGAAACTTTATCGCCAACTATTCTGATTCTGATTAGAACTTATTCATTTTAGTCAGTTGTTTAGCAAGAAATCAGTTTTTTTTTCTGTTTTATGGCATTGTAAATTGAATGTTTTGGGGTTTTTTCAACTGTTGGTCACACAAAAAAAGAAATTTGGAGACGTCACCATTGGCCTTTTTATCCTACTTCCTGACGTTCTATAAACTAAACAGTTAAGTGACTAGTACTGTCGTCGCAGCCATACCTTAACCCTAAAGAAAATAATCTGGACTTGAGAATTTTGAGAGTTTCAGTGACAGTGTGGTCAAAACTTAAGACGACTCTCCACCCTCATATAATGACAGATCTGGGGAATCACTGAGCACATCATTACAGTCAAGAAGAGACAAGGAGGCGACATCATTACAAAATTGAAACCATATGGATCTCAAAAGTCTTTATTGGCTCTGGAAAATCTTTATCAACTGAACACAAGTACTACATACATCCCAACACCTATTTCTGCTCGTTTTATCTGCACAGACAAATAATACAGCAAATGCAAAATGTTTAAAGACCACAGTAGTTTGACAAAAATAACAAAAGGTGCATTTGTCTGTTTTTTTTGTTTTTTTTCTGGAGCTTTCAACCACATCTTCAGGCCTGCATCAGATCTGGCTACATAACGAGTCGAAGAATCTCGTATCAAAAGCATCACTGAAACTCTCAACTCTCTGCCAACTCTTATGAAGACCATGAGAGGGGTCTGAAAGCTCCAGAATAAGCGAGAGGACCTTGTGTTTTAGGGTTTTTTGTCTGTCAAACATAGAAAAATAGAATGAGAAACAGAAACATAGACACTGCAGACAAAATGCACAATTATACAATAACAACTGAGGGAACTGCAGTGAATTAAAACAGCCGTTCTTTTCAGGATTTCATTCAGCAGATTGGACGTGATGACTCCTAATCGCCATTCAAAAACGTCCAACTCAGCCTGTGATTGGCTGCTTGTCTGTGACGCTGTGAATTGGCTGAAGGTTCATGTCAGTTAATGGTATAATCACTGCAACTTAAGTGGTCAAGTGGCCTGTTAGATATGTGTGTGTGTGTGTGTGTGTGTGTGTGTGTGTGTGTGTGAACAAATTCCCATCTTGCATCACTCGCCTGGATTCCCTCCGTCGTGTTACTGATGAAAACAATCTTCATCTAATATTTTTCCACGACATCAAGTAATGTAAATTACGACGGGGTGTTGGTATGTAGTCTGTAATTACACATCGCCCCCCTCTCTCCCTCCCTCCCTCCTCCTCCTCTTCTTCCTCATTTCGGAGCGTTAGTGGTTCTTGTGTTCAGGCCTCGATCTGCTCTGCCTCCTCCACCTCCAGCTCTCTGCTCTCCTCGGCTCTGTGGCTGCTTCCAGCTCGTCCTGTTTGAAAGACGACTGCTGCACCCTACAGTTTAAAATCCGTCTCTCACTGTGCCTGCTCAGCCTCCAAACACTGCTCACCCTCTGTCTTCATGCTAAAAACTGACCAATGTTAATTGTTTATTAAATATCAGGTACAAAGGAGGCTTCTCTGGCATCATAGCAAGACAAAAACTGAAAAATCCTGACTTTCTGATTAGATTTTAGTAAAGTTCTTTTAAACAGTAATGAATGAATAAAGAGTTTCACTGTTATTCTGCAGCTTTAAAGTGCTTCCAACTCTTAAATAATTTCACCAGTATGGTTTCAGTGGAGACTTTTAGTGTCCTATGATGGTCTAAATGAAATATCAAAGGCTTTTCTCCCTTAATGAGGAGAATATTCTGGGGTAAACTGTGAATATTTGGAATATTTTGGCATGATGATCAAATTGAACAATACTTAACTTTTACACAAAATATGGACGAATATTGGAATCATATTTCGGCGCCTCAAAAGCTCATTTTGGCTGAAATCTAATATAAATGTTTTTCCATTTTCCATTCATGCTAAATTAATCTTTTAATGCTCTAATGTCAAATATCCATGAGTTGTGTTTTCTAATAAAGCATTTTTTTTCTATTTTCAAAATGAAATCCAAATATGATGCTCTAACACAGACTCACAAACATGCATGCACAGCCATAAATGCCCAGTTCTGCATATATTGTTCCATAATTTATAATCCCCAAATCTAACTGTAATCCACAATAAAATGCACATCATGTTGATAAAGTGTATATGTAGATATTTGCTGTGAAAAAGAATTGAAGTCCTGACACAGTATTAAAATATACGCTTTCACTGTGTAAAATCAGGTTTGTTTTCATGCAACATGATAATTTATTTCCTGGTGTCCTTCCTCTATATTCTGCCCATTTTTAATATAATAACCTTCGGTTGATACTCTGCTTTGATTTCTTATTTTGGAAATATTTATTTAAATTTGTCTAAAAGTCAACACCATCTCTGGAAAAAGTCACATTCTGCTGTTTGCTGACGCTCTGAATGCACAGGGATACAAGACAGAATAAAACTGAGAGACAAATGACTTCATCCGTCCTCGTCTTCATCATCTCTCCTCCTGTCAAAGCTGTTCTCAGTTCAAAGATGGATGGTCTGTATTTTTTAGAGGCTGATTTGGGCCATTTATTGATCAGATATTATATAATAAAACATCATCATATTGTGATGCAGCTAAAATATAATATATATATATATATATATATATATATATATATATATATATATATAATATTTTAAATGCTGAATTAAAGTAAAATGGCACAATTTTAAAGTGTGAAATTAACAGTAGACCCCTCTTATAATAATGTTTTGATCATCAACAGTTATCCTTAAAATAAAGTCACATTTGGTCAAAATTATAGTTATATCTATATTTTCATCAATATGTGACCCTGCAGTAATTAGAGGCACCTATGGGTCTAAATTGAGTTCAGATGATAAATGAAGGCTGCCTGCTGCAGGGTCACGACATTTGACCTTTTGGAAAACAAGTTTTTACCTTTTTTTAGGTAACAAACCTGAGCAGACATACATCTCAACACTGATTGTAAGTGGAATTGAACATAAAAACTCATACTGGTCAGTCCGTACGGTCTGAATCTCCTCCCAACAGCGGCGGCATCAACAAGGGGCTTTGGCTTGTAAAGCCCACTTGAGGTAGTGGAATCCCCCCCCC
>NTHP01000403.1:356316-380364 GCA_003416845.1 Oplegnathus fasciatus | reverse complement strand
AACACACACACACACACACACACACACACACACACACACAGACTCTTCCTGACAGCCAAGTCTGCTCTCGACAGTATTTCCAAAGCCCTAATTGTACTGTTAGACCATCAAAATGTAAATACTGCAGAAGAGGAAACAGCGTTAATTACCACAAACCTTCAGTGGAATATTTGAGGATTTTTTTTATTATTATTTTTTGAGGGGAACTGTGACCTTAATTATGATCAAGTCTATTTTTTCTCCACCTTTTGTCACAACTTAGACTGGATTTAATGTTTTTTTTAAGATGCAGATTTTATAAAGACGTCGGGTTAAATCAATTTTTAAATCCCAAAAAGTGAAATAAAATAAACAAACTGGTGAAAGAGGGACTTGGTGTGACTTATCACAGTTGGAGTGACACGGTGGTGTGGTTTCAATCTTTCGCGCTGGAGGATCGAAGATGCTGATGATCACTATTTTGAGCCCATTTTCAGTGTCGTTAAATTCAACCATTTAATGCCAAAAATGTTTTGAGGGAAACTCAAGTGTTTCCACCTAAAGTTTCTTTTCCAAACTTAAAATATTAGCATATTCATGCCTCACTTTGATTGGATTCAGTTACATCTAAATATTCCCCAAAGAGAACCACTGCAGTACCGTTAGTTATTAAAAAACACTAGGTCATCAGTCAAACTGCATCATATCCTATGTCTGATTTTTTCATGGAACGTGTGAAATATCAGCTAAGTGACACACTGATCTGTTTCTTCTCTGAAACTAACTGAGTCCGAACAGTCTGCAGACAAAAACAGGGTTTAACTAGCAAGTTGATCAATGCCTGCAGTAAAAGCAGGGAGGGGTAGAGGCCAGAGCAAAGTATGAAAATATCCAACAACATAAGGTCACTTTGTAATCTTTGTGCTGAGACATCAAAGATCAACCATCAATCACTGTCTGTTTAATCTGAAAATCTGACGAAGAACTCTGAAAAAATGTCTCCAGTTATTTCCAACTAAGTTTATAATGTATCATCATATACTGCAAATACAGAAATATATCCACATATATTCTATAATATGAACATACAGTACTTACAGTGTATAAGTATAATATCTGTAATATACAACATAAGTATTTGTAGCTTCATATACATCTAGACAACATCATGAGAATCCTATAATGTATCAAATATACGCAAAAATATACAAACATATACTGTATATCTTTGTGACTGTTTCATGTGTGCAATCTCTATAATCCGTCTATCAAAACACATCTCAGTACAATATTGTAATTAGATCATTATCATATGATATTCTAAACAATGACAGTAGCACGTTAGTGTGCTGGATCCATCAGCATACATAATATACACACATAGTCATAATGTACAGTATGTCTTTCACATATACACCGCAGACTTACAATACATGCATCTCTCTTTACATCATGTTTAAACTACGGTGTAGAACTATGTATTATATGCAGTATTCATATATTTACTTTATAATAACAGTGAAAGTGTTGTTACCACAGTTCTCTGGTTTCACTCAGCAGTGACATTAATAATGTGTCAGATTTTAAACTAGTAAAAGATTAAAAAATATTAAATGTGCCCTCCAAACAGGACTGGAAATACTATTCTTCTATTTCAATAATATTCTTATAAGAGGAAATGAAAAGTTTAGCACCTTACCTGGGGTCCGGTTCACACCAGAACTGAAACTCGGACCAAGACAGGCAGAGACCGAGCCAGAATGGAAACTTGCCACAACCACTGCTGATACAGAAAACACACAATACAGTCACATCAAAGCTTTTCATTTACTGCCTCAGATCGGGTCAAAAATGAGATGTCAGCTACTTGCGAGAAGAGAAATGAAGTCTTGAAAGACAGAATTGGCAACATGACTATTTTCTGAATGGAACCAAAATCAGTACAAAATTATACAGATTTTATTCTTTATTTATGAGTTCAGTGCAGCCATACTGAAAAATGAAACAAAGGTATTTATTTCTAAAATTATTATTAGTATTTAGAGTATTTCAGTCACTCCTGGCCCTGTGGTTGGTGGTGTGATGTATAGCTATTGTTTATATATCACCTTGTTTTCTAATCCCGCTGTATAAAGAGATATATATATAAAGTTTGTTTGCAGGTCTGGAGGTCAGAAGCCAAATAAATTAGAGGGAAACAACTCAGTTTTAGGAGCTCATCCCACATTACCACAACACTAGTTGTTTTTCCCAAAATGTAGAAATGCAGTGACCTGCTATGTAAATATTTACTGTTGCTTTCACATGTTGTTATCATTAACTCAAGTTTGTTGCATTTGTTTTCTCTTAAATCGGAACTTTCTTTTATTTTCTGAGTGAATATACTACATAGATATTAGTTTCAGGTCCTTACCGGTTCCTGTTGTGGTGGTTACAGTATTATATGTCATGTTAAGGACTGTTGGGTGTGCGTTGCCATGGCTTCACACTCACTAGAAGACTTAACTGGCAGCATTTTACTTGCTGAAATAGCAAAAATGACACAAAACATAAGACAGAACAGTCCAAGATATACAAAAGCCTACATGGGCTTTCGGTTGTGTTAGACTTTTGGTAGTTACACATTTCTGATCTAATAGATTTGTCATGAAGTTTAAGTAACAAGTGAGGATGCAAACACAGATTTAGATAAGCAAACTCAGGCCCTTATATTCTGCTCCTTTTTTAAGATGAGATCCATGCAGATTATCTCCGAAATACTCCAACATGAGCTCTTATTTTGTCAAAAGGGACTTCACTTAAGCGATGATCCTTCATTTGTCTTCATTTTGTGTCTTAAATAGTTTCCTGAGATTACCTGTCACTTGTGTCAGTGGTTGAAGTTTCAGATTAAAACCCTGGGCTCGCAAGAATATCTGATTGTGCTGAAATTTGAATTTAATCCAGCTTTAGTGTCTGAGCACTACTGTGCAAACCAAATCTACTCAGGGGAAGAAGTGGGGAGGGGGTAAAAGTTGAAGCACCGAGATGGAGACGCTTTGACTTGACTTTTCTCTGGCTGCCTTAAGTGAAGCCGTTTGGAGATAGACGGAGTAAATAGAAAACAGCGATTGTCGTCTCGCTCTGCCTCCCTCTCCGTAATCTGATTGGGCACGTTCCCCCGAATCGAGGGCAACGCCAAAACAAAAGATCACCAATCAGATAGAAGGGGCTCCCACTGAAGTTCTTGGCATGGTATGAATGCTTTGCCCTCTCATGTGCGCTAGTATCTAGCAGCGAGATTCCCCGTGTCGCTTTTATGTGTTAATCGTCACCGCTCAGTGAGACTATTGTGCTGTCTGCATCGCCGGGGGAGGAAACCGCAAAAAAAAAAGAAGAGGGGGAGTTTATATGGGGAATGAATGCGAGCGGCGGAGACTGCCAGCACCGTTTCACACGAGCAGAGAATCGCCTCATCACCCCGTTGACGAAGGTCCAAGAGTGCAATGTGGTGCTCTGCCACCACAGACATCTCTAATTGGTGGGAAAGAAAATGGAGAGCAAATGAAGAGTTAATTTATATATTCAGGGTGGAAGAACAATTATCACCTGAAGTTCTCTGAAATATAGAGGAGCCAGGTGTTAAACTCTCTGCCAGCCACTGACTGAATTTACCTGTGAAGTGCCCTTAATCACTTTTACACCTGTGCTTTTCATCTTTGCACGTTTTATGGGAAATATGAAGGTGAAATCAGGGTTGTAGTGGTGACAGAATCCCTTAACTTTATATCTTAAAACCCCTTAAACGTCTTTAAAGCCCCAGACCCTTCAGTAGATCCATTATTAGAAATCCATGTTGTGTGGACAAACCTTTTTTTAATCACATACTGAAGCTGTATTTTAAATTTCCAGATTATATCCCAAAGTTTCAGAAGATAACAACGTGTCAGGCTTACCTTAATGGTGTGGCCAAAAACAAAACATTTAATATTTCAATCAGTGTAAGCATAATAAAAGGTTTGGAACAAGCAGAAACCAGAACCTTTACACACAAGTATACACAAAGTCATGTAGTGTAAAAAAATATGTTCTTAGTTCTGTGCTTTTAATCGCACTCTCAAACTTTCCATGTTTAAGGAATGTGAAGGTGAATTGTTTTGACACTTTTCTCGTTCATCAATAGAGATTCGTATTGTGCAGACAAGCCAAAACTTCAAATTCTAGCCGACATCCCAAAGTTGTCCGGCTGAATTTTGAAGTAATTTGAATGAAATGTTGCACAGGACATCTACAGTAGAATATTTCCATTTGATAACAATGCCACCGTTAAAACATGTAGTCGTTGGTTGAATATTCACCTCAATATAAACATGATATACTGTAGCTCCACTACAAGGCAGCAGATACAGAATATACTGCATCAGTGATGTCCGTCAATGTGGATAAACATGTTTTCGCTAATCTTACATTGGCAATTTCAGGGGAAGATCAGTGGTGAAGAATTTAAAGAGGAAACAGATTAACCACGTTTGTGTCCCACGCTGTCTTAAAAGGGGGATCCCAGTGATTCAGTGTCTTTAGAGAGACATTTAAAAAAAACAAAATGGTCCAAATTGAAGCAGCCAAGCCAAGATATGCAGGATTTTATTCCCCTGTATGGGTCAACCTCCAAAAACACTGGGTCCTACATGTCCCATAATGCAAGTTGATTGCATCTTTCAACTCCACGCCAACAGTTTGTAACGCAGCCTTACTGTTAAAAACATGAAGTTCGTGAAACTGAGATAACCCCGACGGCATCACCGGGGTCATTTTCTCAGACCTGACGAAGCTCCTCCAGAGCGACAGAAGACCGTAGTAGAGTGGGACTCCCCATGACGCATGAAATGATCGTCATGTGCAAAATCAATGGAGTGCCTTAAAATGTATCCTTTAATTAGCTTCAGACTCTTTGGGAAAGTATGTATACGGATGCACCATTTTGCACATATACATAACATATTACCACCATGAACTTATATTCATATGTTGGTCTGTTTTTCCCACTTAGTAACTCTCCTTACTTTGTTTTATTCTACTTTTATTTTACTGTGCTAGAAATACTTTGCACACTACTATATACTGAGCATCTTGGGCGCAGAAATGTCCTTCAGGATGTGTAAGTTTCTATCTTGTCTTATCTGTTCTGTATCAGCATGTTCTCCATGCTTCACTGCTTTAAGCGAACTGTATGTCAGACATTTTTAATATGAGAAGAGAAATCTTGCACTTACACATTCTACACATTTCTTTCTTCTGTATTTGTCTTTTTGGAAACTTTAACATCAAATAAAATTCGAACAGCGCTTTGTTGCACAATATGAGATTATAATAACGGAACTATTGAAGAGTCGTAGAGGTGAAGAGGTTAAGGGGAATTTACAGTATGAAGTTAAGTGATTTTGCTCCCTGGCTGCTTAAAAAAGAACAAATACACAGAAAAGCTGCTCAGTTGCAGCTCTGCTCTGAATACTAATATCTCAGCACTGTATGTGTGTGGCTATATGTGTGTGTGTGTGTGTGGGTGTGTAAAGCAGATGCCATTCTGCTGATCTCAGTCCACATCCATCCGTCTACAACCCAAATCTTTCCGAGGGCCGCCGGGACGAGCCGTCCTCTTCGCAGCCTTTTCCCTCCGCAGGTCAGGCGGCGTCCAAACTGTTTCATCTCGTCTCGCAGGTCGACCGACGCCTGACGGAGAACATCTGCCCGGCAAAAATTCACAAGCTGCCACAGAAACGACATCAACAGTCGGTTTGTGTTTCTGCTGCCACACAGTGTCATCGACAGTGTTGAATGTTGACGCATCTGTTGTGCTGTTGAGTTAGCTGCGTTTCAACAAGTTTCCGTGTGATCTTTAGCGATTGAAACGACAACACAGGATTCAGATTTGGACTCAGGTGTGGGTGGGAGGCTGCAAATGTCTTATTGTATGAAAAATATTTTACATATGTAATAAACATTTATTTATATGGGGTAGCAATTATGATTTTTTTTAAATAGAATTTTAATTGCACTTTTTTCTGGGCAAAAACAATAAAAAGTTTATGTTAGATTACAGCAGAATATATGAAAATCAATTAAAGATATGAAATAATGATAACATGGAAAATAAAAATATTAAACTACAAATAAACTTTAACAAAAATAATATGACAAGTAAAACATTAATGTGAAAAAAGGATAAAATACATCAATTTAAATATAATAATATGTAAACAATATAAAAAAATAAGAATATATATTTCAAATAAGAGATTAATAAACAAAATATAGGATAAAAGACATAGATAATTATTATAAAATGTAAAAATATATATATATTGCTAGTAAAAGGTTAATAGGACAAAATATAGAAAAATACATAGATAATAAATAAAAATGAAAGAAAAAAACTAATCAAGAATTCTTTGTAATGTGGACCTGTACTGTGGTGTTTTTTCCACAATAAATAAAACAATACATATTATCCCAACTTTGAAAGGAAATTGGTGCAGATTTTTTCACAAAAGAGCACTTTAACCCCGATCCTCTGCATCTGATAAACCTAATAATCATTCAGTTTTCCAAAAAAAACCCATCATGTTTTGGAAATGAGCTCTAAAAGTGTGTTCGCAGCAGCCGAACAAAGGCAAGTTTGGAGAGGTTTAAAGGTTGCGTGGACTGTGTGGAAAGTGCAGCTCGTTACGACTCAAACTGCGAGCGGCCTCATTTGCAGAAACAAGTGTGCAGGAGGTTTAAAGGTTGCATACATTGAGCAGAAATGCAGTGAAACCATTTGACTTTCCTGGAAAAGTACAGTCAATATTGTGCGAGGCTTTAATGGTCAAACATATGCATATTTTCTGCTCGAGTCCTCCTGCTCTGATAAAGCTCAAATACATTCGGTATCATCTATCAAACATGGGGAGGAGGAGGGGGAGACGGCAGGGGGTGAGGAGGGGAGGCTGGAGAACAGAAGTTAGGTTTTGCCACGGTACCGAGCAGTTATTTTATTGACGTGGGAAGACACAGGAAACGAGCTGCTTTCACTCTTGCATGTCGAGTCCTTCTGTTGGCGCGCAAATCCAAAACAATTTCAGATTTTGAGAAATACGGGGGCAGCTGGCGTTCCCACAGCCGTGCCGGAATTAGCCGTTTACGCGCTGCAACCCTATCTGCTCTGCACCTGGGCGGCTAGCATGGCAGCCCTGCACCTTTGACTCGGGCACACAGGCCACCACTGCAGAGTGTGTGTGAGAGAGAGAGAGAGAGAGAGAGAGAGAGAGACAGAATGTGCGGTATGAGTGTGTCATTGCACGAGGAAAAAATGACTTTCTGCATCGCCTTCCTGCATGTTTGAGATTTTCTTTCCATTAGCTGAAAGTTAGAATCATCTAGTGTGAGTTTCATAACCATCAGCCACTTTATAGAAGTGTATGAGCTATGAGTATGAGTGTATGAGTATGAGCTAAGTGACATTTTAAGTGTCTCAGGAACCTGAAAGCACCGAAGCACAAATGATTTGACAGAGTAATCAAGGATTCAAGGCTTTTTATTCATCACATGCACAACACTGGATGTACAGTGAAGTGTAAAGTGAGGCGACAGGTGCCAAACAACGACACAAATCTGCTAGAAAGATAACAGAAACAAAATTTTCACCGTTAGGGGAACAAAACACAGATTATACAGTAAAAAACAAGCATACTTTACTCTTCCCCCCCACAAAAGAGAAGGTTGAACAGAAGGTTTAAAGTTTAAATACAAGCATCTTAACTTGCATAACTTGAATTTTAACTCTACTTATTAGCTTTTTCTCGAGCTTTCAGCTGCATCTCATGATGTTCATCAGTGGATGGAATTATCTCAGATGTGATCAAGTAGTAGAACTACTGTTTAATGTTTGNGATGTAATTTTGATGGCAAGTTATCAAAAAAAGGAAAGAAAATGATGAGAAATTGCCTTAGAAGTTGAAAGTATAATAAAAGATAACAAAAATATTTGAATTATAATCAGTGGTGCGATAGAAGAGTGTTTGTAGTGGTTGATGATTAGGGAAAGGCTCCAAAAGTCACAAGTTAAATGTGCTCAAAAGCAAATAAAAAAAGTAAAAACAGTAACCAGCCTGCTTATCAGTGCTGTACCTACAGTCTATACAAACATACAAATATACAAATGAACATTTATCTTGCAGTTAATATGTTTGTGTTTCTGTATGCAAAGACAAATACTGTCTTGTCTTTGGAAAACAGAAGTTTATTTACTGAGCAACTTTGTCTTTATTTCTCTAAATTCTGATTTAAAAAACTGATCAGAAATATTGTAAATCTTCACTCACTTTCCAGAGCAGGCAATGTGTTATCATGGAGTATCCTTTCTGACTACAGCTACACTGGAAGTCTATAAAACCTGCAATGAATGAATGTTTAATTAGCAGGACTTCATTAGTTTGGGTTTTGGTAGAGAGATTCTGTGTCGTAAATGCTATTTCAGAGGCTTCTCCAAACTGCCAAAAATCAAACTTTGCAGTGAAATCGTTGTGAATTCACGATCTGCTGAGAAATATCTGCATTGGACCCGTCCGCGCCTGACAGCCAGGCGTGGTAAACAGCGGTGAGGAGCGAACATGTTGTCGCCCGTGTTGAACATCTGACCTGGCTGGAACCTGCGGCGAGCGGCACAGCTGAACAGGAGGGGGAGGGAGGTGGAGGGGAAGGAGGGGGAGGGAGGCTTGGCTGTACATGCTTGGCTACTTGCCCCGGTCCCATTGACCAGACAGCTGAACTAGCGAGGGAGGAAGGGAGGGAGGGAGGGAGGGAAGGAGAAAAGCAGGAAATGGATGGAGCTCCTGTTTTTATACATTACAAAATAATAATCTGCACAGTTAAAAATCATTTAACCTCCATCTCCGTTGATCAGCGCTGAGGTGTTTCTGCATCTGCTGTATTTCCCCACAGAGCACCTGTCAATCAAACAACTGTGTGCAGCACTGAAAGTCTGTTAAATCTGGTTGTTTTCCTGATTTTCTGATTTTGTCTCAATCATGAAATCTGAGAGATCACAACCTCCCTCACAGGTGGCGTGTGTGCATGCTCGCACTTGTGTGCGTTCGTGCCGACATGACAGCCTGTGTGTCTTCGGGGTGTAAAGATTAACAGATACATATAAAAAATTTTAAAAAAAAGAGTCAGAGATTTCGGCTAAATGGATACACAACCACCGATTCAAACCAAATTTTTCCTGCCTCCAACCCGCCCCTCTCCTGCTAGCCTACTACGTTCCCCAATCACATCCCTGCATCCACCACATGCAGCACAACGCTGTCTGACAGCTTTACATTACATTTACTGCCTTCAAAACGTACAGCTGTATAATAGAATACACCAGTTGCACCTCGAACCTTGCTGCTAAGCAGGCAACGTGTGCTCTGACAGTGGAGAGGAGCAGTCTAGACACGGCCCTCATCGGGCACTGCAGACTTTTTCTGTAAGAAACAAGATGATGGTCTCTCCTGAACCTTAACCAAGTGCTGCCAGTGCCCAAACAGAGCCTTAAAGGTTGAACAGTGCATTTGCTGATGCTAGTTTATTTTCTATAAACATAACATATAAAGAGTCTGCCTCAACTCCTCCAGTTACTGAAGTCATGAGCTATCTTATTTACAGGGAGGGTGCACGTCCCTGTAAATACAGTGTTATTGAGAGGGATGACACTGACCCAGTCAGCAGCATATAAAATTATCCAGATTAGAGACTGGCCAAAAGCTTATCCAGTGAATCACTGCCCATGTTTAGTACTGTTTGTGTGGCAGATGATGTCATTTTCTGGGTTATGTCTGATTTATTACTTGAATTCTAAATTTAGGGTTAAGGGTTGGAAATAAATCACACCTTTATTGTTAAAAAAGGAAAAGTTTCAGATCCTACTTGCAGCTGAACTGCATCGTATCAGATGTATCTGAGAGGGAGAGATACACCCCTGTGTGTCTGTATGATGGTGCTTATGGCGTATCCATGTGCAAATATGCTATAAAAAGCCAGTGTTCTTTAAATATTGATTTATTTGTGTTTATTTACTAAAACACTTGTTTTTCACCTTGTGATTTATCTGCTTTCTACGTCAAATTTAGTTGAAAAAGTTTCAATTAAAGTCATTTTCATTCACTTGTGTGTATCTGTGTGTCCGTGCTCGTGTGTGTACAGTACGTCCATACACTTGTAGGCGTACACAGCGTGAGCACGTGCGCATGTTGTCTCTTTTACTCGTCTGCGACTGTTAGTGTGTCCGCATGTGACTGCCTCCGCTGGGTCCCGGCGGGGGGGTGGGGGGGGTGGCCCCGCCCACCCCGGGCCAGTTCCAGCCAATCAGGTGCTAATGTGCGGGAACAGGAGAGGGCTGCGCTAACAGATGGCGGGCTGACCTGGAAAACCTGCCCCCTTTTCAGGGTTCAGCAGTCGGCAGATGACAGGTATTATTTCATAACCCAAAGACAGAAGAGGGGTTGGTGGCGGGACACACACAGTCACACACATGCACACGCACACTTTTGCTATCAGTTTGAATCATTAATTAGTTGCTGAGTGATTTCCTGTCGAGTTTTGTGCGTTTTTATCAGTGAATTCAGCCGTTTTTAGCTCTGGAAAGTTTGTTTTTATATTGCATTTTTCTTTTTTTTTAGAATCACACACCGGACATGAACATTTTTTTGGTTTAAATCCACTGATTCCCTCCATAGAAATTTGTATTTTAAGCAGCTTTCTTTGGTGCCAAATGTAAAAGCACATATACATATCTTTCTTAATTTATCACCTAGAATATGCTAATGATCAAAATGTGGCCTTATGTGGCCTTGCACATGAGTTCACACACAACCTCTTGATGTTTTTGTAGCACAGTCTCATCCAACCTGATTTAAACGTGCTTAAACTTCATTTTTGTTTATTAATAACATCCTGTTTGCTTTATTTTGCCTTTTATTTCCTTTACTGGGTGGTCTTCCATTCTCAAATTCAGTTACAGGCACCAAAAACCTTTTTTATTTGGTTTTGTGAGGCTGCAGATTCCCTGAATTCACGCACAGCAAACACACACACATACTGTAGTGCACACAAGTAACACACTAGTATACTAGCAGTACACATAATTTCACACTTAGCCATTGACACACACACACATTTATCTGAGGCTCCAACCAGCCATGTAACTCCGATGTCAGGGCAAATCTGTCTGGCAGAAAGTGCTTTTTGATGAAGTCGTTCATAAATTTTAATACAACATGTCAGCTAACATGATGTATAGACTGGCTGCTCATTCATATTTCAAACAGTCTGCCGTTGAGAAAAACAGCAGGGGTGTACCTTGCTCTACCTTAAAGTGCTGTGTGGTTACGGCTGTCAGAGAGCAGAGAAACGCTGCTAGCGTGCCTGTTACACTTTGGATTTTTAGGTACATGGATTTTAGTGCAAATCAACCATGTCAGGCTGCATCATGGAGGAGCACTGGAAAAACAGACAGCTAGCTGAAATAAAACCGCCAATAAATTAAGAAAATTAAGAAAGTCATTCACATCACAATTCACACAATACAGCCTAATGCTTGCTTCTTCATGTTAGCTAGTGTTTTAATTAGTTGTGTTGGCAGAAAGTGGTTGTTAGCTGTAAATTACACAGGTTAGGCCAATACTCTGAAAATACTAAATACTCTGAATTAAGGAACTATTTCGATAAAAGGGGCAGTCCAGGATAATTAACGTTATTTTCATAATGCATAATGTACATGCTGGATTCTGATTTTCCACTAAGTTAATTGTTGATAGTTGATACTACATGTTATCAGGATATATTCTATATTTTTCTTTCTGTCAACAAATTATATGAAAAGACCAAAACCAGCAATTTGTTAGTTCGTCTCTCAATACATTCCCTTGTCTTTGGTGCGGGCGCATCAATTCCTACTGAAGGCGAATTTTTTTTTTTAAAAATGAGTCACAAATGTATAGTTTCATTTTTTAAAAATTTCCCTAAAACAGCTGGGCACTGTAGTTTTTAGTAAATGTTACTTGAAAGAAATAGTGCATTTATTGGGGACTATTTTCAGCGGTGGATTAATCCACATTTGGTGCTCGAGGGAGTATTTACAGCAGCAGGACAGTGTTTGTGAGACTGAGTTAAAACAAACTACAGTGTGAGTGTTCATGGTAATGAAGGAACAACAGGCTCACTGATGTGTTTTTAATAGCTTTTGGACAACAGCGGAGCGCTATAGCACACAGGAATAAGATATATCAGGCTTTGAATACACAAACAACACTTGTTGATTCATTATTGGTTGGTTGGTTAACTGAAAAACACGTTTTCGCTTTAAAGTTTTTAACCACAGCAACTTTTTAAAATTTAAAAGGTGTTAAGGGTCAAAAGGAGAAACAAGACCCAGACAAAAAATATTCGTTGTGCGATCCTGCTCTGAACAGCTGAGCATCATATCGAATTCTCCTTCACATAACTCCGAGTGATTCTCGCCTTGCTGAGTCGAAGGTGGCCGATATCTGATTTTCCCAACCTAAGACTCTCGCCTTGTATGAAAATGAGACACATTACCGGTCCATTAATTGATCTGCGCGCTGCTTTGAAATGTGGACCTCCCTGAGAATCAGGAATTAGGGCCGACTCTGGGGCCAATTAGGTGAGTCTTCGCCGTGTCTCCGCCGGCTCCTCCGACGCATCTCAATCAATCCAGACCGTCCGCAGGTGAAATGCCAGACGGAGTCGCCAGTCGCCGTCGTGAATGCTAAAGGCGGTCAGGCACTAATGCTATTCATGTCCAAATCATGCCATGCATACAGCACATGGGGCAGAGGCTAATAGTCTCTCATTGGCTGGTTTTACCTTTCATGATCCTCATGATGTTCTTCACTTAGTATGTGATACCACCTTTTACCTTCCTTTTTCATCTCTGCCAATAATAGCAGCAGCACGTCTATGAATAGCAAAGAAGAAGAGATGGGGAGGTAATTATCCCGCTGAGAGGATCCCCTCTCTCCCTCATTTTAGACATTTTAAGATGTAATA
The DNA here is from genome assembly GCA_003416845.1 of Oplegnathus fasciatus. Classification (NCBI taxonomy): domain Eukaryota; kingdom Metazoa; phylum Chordata; class Actinopteri; order Centrarchiformes; family Oplegnathidae; genus Oplegnathus; species Oplegnathus fasciatus. Next base: position 367,317 of record NTHP01000403.1, on the reverse strand, counting down.
CACAATTGATAAGAGTTATGTAATGTTTTATTGATTCCTGTAGGGGTATTTTTCTCTTTTGTATCTTCTACAGAGATCAGAAGTCCGCAGGTTCATTGTGTTGCTCAACTTCACGTGTATTAAAACAGCGTGAAAAATCTGCAGTTTAAGTTTTTATTTCCATGTGTAACGTATTATCACAGATCAGGATAATATATCTTATTGAAATAAGCTGTTTGCTATTGAAGTCAGGTTGCTAACAGTTATGAACCTCTTCTTCGGCAGTGCAGGTCAGCCATTAATGGTAGTTTCGGCGGTTTGGTCCCCAGCTCCTCCTGTCCAAATGTCCAAGTGTAGGTAGGACAAATGTAGTGTCGTGCTGTGCAATCAAACTTTGTTCAAACCCACAGAACGTTTTTTTAATCTAGTAGAGTTTTCAAGTTTTTAAGGATACCAAATATGTCAGACTAAATTTTGGGGAAATGTGTAGGAGCAATGAAAAAGATATGAAGAGTATTTCCATTTGATAAAACCTGGAGTCTGGGGTTTGAATATTTCACTCAGTGTCAACATCATATAGCTTCAATAAAGAGCTGGACCGACATGATACAGAATATGATACTGTCAGTCAGAGTGGAACAGGATGATTTTGACAACATTAAAGTTACTCAATAATCAGAATCTGGATCAAGTATGTTTCCACTAGCTCTCAGTGTAATTACCCACAGAGCCAGGAACAGACAGACATAGACATACGGCTAAAAGAAGGACAACAGCCAAACTTTGTTTGCCTATATACAGGTCAAATTGTATACAGGGTTACAAATAGTCCAAGAATGTGTTGTATAAATATTGTAAGAGTGTGCAGGATAAATATTCCTATTCTTGAAATAAAAGGGGAAAACTGGATGTTAAAACATTATGAACTCAGATGGTTATGGGTCAAATTGGTTTCCAAAAAGACTAAGTCTTGAAAAAAGACAGATCATCAGATCATCAGATGTTGCTGCAGTTATACTGCAACTTTTTCTAATATAAATATATTTTCAGACCCACAAAAACTAACTATAAAAACTGTAATGCTAATCCAAGGACAGACCTGCATTTTTCCGACAACAAAATAAAAAATCAAATATAGAAAAATGATAATTTTAAAAATACCTTCCAGCTAAACTGAGAACAGTATTGGGTTATGAAAATTCAAAATTCAACAGCAAGTCAGGACAAATTTGGCGTACTAATGGGGGCTATAACAAAATGAGGGTGTAAAATTAGTAGTAAAGCAGTAAATACTATAAAAAAATTAAAAGTGAAAACAGTCAAAGTCTTTGTACACAACCCACTTCTCTGTGCAAGTAAAATATTTTAGAAAAATATATCTTTTTATAGAAAAAGCTTCTCATTGTGTCCATATTAATGCTAATTATGACTCGCTGTCTGTCATATTTCAGCCATATAATCCCTGGGAGCTGACTGGCTGACCATGTGCTGTGTTCAGATGTGTCCTGCCACTCTAAACCCCGTTGTAATCCCGCGTTCAGCCAGCATGAGCCTTAATTGAAATAATCCCTGCCGATGAGCGGGGCGGTGCTGCACAAACCTGCAGCCGGAGCCAGTTTCATGATGGGTCCAGTTTAACCCACTGTGTGACTCTGACCTTTCCCTCGCTGCTCGCTGGGACCATCTGAACCCGTCCCAGTAAGGACATCTGGTCGGATACTGGGGAGGTCGTTTGATCCGCCTGGCTGGTCCCAGAGGCCTTTCAGACCCTGTCAGACTTACTGTACAACGCTGAGTGCTGCTGGAGGGGGACATGACACCAGCACAAGGAGCTGTTGCTCGTATGTCTGATTTTTGAGTACCGAGTCAGTTATACTTTTACCCAAACTGGTTTTGACTGAAGAACTGTGCATCCCTACATTTTAAAGATACAATCCCAAATCCAAATGTGAACAAAGGGGGTTTACCCATCTATGAACAATTCAAAATACAGACCTGAGCTTTCTATCACAAGTTAACACACATATTAACACAAAACAACAAATAAATCCAGCTTATTCATGTTTTTGACACTCTTTTCACACCAGTCCATGCTTTATATCTAAAAGGGAATTTTTCTCCAGATAGCTAAATAAACCGGCCTCAACAGGCTCCAGATTGATTTTTCCAGTCATAATAATCTAACAAAAATTGTATATGTTGTTTTCAGCTCTATCTTTTATATAATTTTTGCACTTTTGATGTATTTTATCCAAAATGTACCAGCTGGGCCTGTAAAATGCACCCACCCACAGAGGTTTTTTTCATTTACAGTTTCTTCATTAGCATTGTGCTGTAAATTAGCAAGAAGATACAAACATCTGCTGTAAATTGTGCATATTTTTTTCATGTGAAGAAAATATCTAATGATTAAATGTTTTATTTTAATTTCAGTAAACTTTGTTTCACCAGGATAATCATCTCATTATCAGCACTGTTTTCCATGGAGTAGTAACAGTCTCCGCAGGCTGTCAATCAAGTGCACTTGTGTCCAGAGTTCTTTCTTTTTTTTTTCTCGCTGTTTTTGCGTGCTAGCCAGTGAATTTAGCTAGCAGAGGAAGAAAAAAAACACCACCAAGGGAGGAGTTTGAAGTTATTTTATAAATCACGTATTTAATCATTTGAATTTTACCTTTTTTAACCTTCGCTGGTCAATAAAATTGCTCCTATAATGACAAAACAAACAAACAAACAAACAAGAAGAAGAATTAACTTATAACATTTTTGCTCAAGTAGGTGTTGGGGGATAAAAAGCTCCAGCAAAGTTACAAACATTCAGTGTAGAAGGATATTTGGATGTTTTGGGATATTTTTCAGTCCTTTTAACACTGGCAACAGATGACCCAGGTCATCTACTTAAACAATGATCCACCTTAACAACCAGCATAATTAGTAGGTTCCCACTAAAGTTATTCTGCCTAAAAAACTCAACTAATGAGGAGATTCTACTTATTTCAAGGGAAATCTGCCGTTTTCAAGAATTAACTGGAATGACGAGACACAACCTGCAAGCCTCTGAGATGATCTGTGATATTTTTTAAGATATTGTCAAATGGTGTCTGCAAAATACCCAAAACTGCATTCGAACATACAGAAATGACTTTTAACCAGTGGCTAGAATGAGTACATTTAAGACTCGAGCTGCATAAAATGCATGAAGAGGGATGCTTTTGGCAGTGTGATGTCCAGGACAATATACTGTACTGAATATACTATAAACATAAATACATTTTTTGTTTAATTCAGGCTTTGGAGACACTGAAGACAATAGCAATAGAGGCAATGGCATGGAAAACTACATAGAATCTGAAATTTAATATAAATAAAAGTCAACACTGAAATGAAACTTTGAGATACAAATGTCCTGCATGTCTTAAACAAAAAAGCTCCTCTGACTATGAACGTTTTAAACACACAGATCTAAGACAATAAACTGTGAGACAAGATGATGCTAAAATAAGTCAAACCTACACATTGTCTGTTTTTAAGATTTTAAACATGCCCACTGTGTTTAAACTGCATGGTTTATAATGCATCACCTCTGAATTATTATCCACTGTGTGTTCTTCACTAATGAATGTGTTTCTCTCTCTGTATTTAGTTATTCTGCGTCTGAATGGGTCCGTCTCTGCCTCTTTTTCCTGCCACTGTATCTAAAACAGTGCATTAACATCTGCAGCCCATTTAGTGCTGCTGACACCAGGCTAATAACAGTGTGTGTGTGTGTGTGTATGTGTGTGTGTGTTAGCGCGTAGCTTAAGCACCAGCCAACAAGCACAGCTGAAAGGTGTCACCGAGGCTCCTACGCCTCCTCTAACAGTTACTGATTCAGGGGGCGCTTGTTTTTTTTTCTTCTTCTTCTTTTTCTGTTTTTTTTTTTTGCGCGGCCTCAAGCTGCCGGCTTTAAAGGGACACAGAAATGCTGTATGTGTTCGACATCCAGTTGGTTGTTTCCACTCTGCTTCAGTGGCTGCAATGGCCGAGTTATTAGAGGTAATCAAACGCCTCAGAAGGTCGACGTCGCCAAACACCTGAGGGACTAGTTTCTCATATCTGGAGGTGAAAGAGGGAGTGATGGAGCTGATTGGTGCGTGCAGAGAGGAGAGGAGGGGTGGGTGTTAAAAACAGAAATAAAAAAACATGTAACACAGTGTCCACACCCCTCGCTTCTTCTTCCACTCTCTCTTTCTCTGCATTGTTATTTGTCCATTTCAAATTATTGATCTTTTACAAATATTTTTCAAGGTATCTTAATTACTCGCAAAAGAAGCGGCGCCTTGGCCGGCGGACAACACAAATAAGTTAATTTGCATTTCTGTGTTGTGAGTGTTTTGGCAGGCGCTGCGCCGGTCCAGATTGTAACCCCTATTTCTGCCTCCAAAAACCTGCCTTGGAGGAGCGTCCACGGAGGGATTAGGGATTTAGTGGGGAAGGTAAGTGTGACTACAAGCTTTGGCTCGCCATCTGCTCCCCAGCAGAGTTGAGGCCAACCTGTGCAGCCTGCAGCAAAGACCTGGGCACTGTGCTAACTCTGGTTTGAGCCAACCTGGCGCCCGCGGCCCCAATCACCAACAGTCTGCTGATTAGTTGTAAGAAGCACTCCATATGTAGCAAAGTTTTTTTTCTGTCTGTCTCCTTCCCTTCCTTCCTCTCCTCCTTATGTATTCTCTCACCGCATTAAATAAATATGGATGTATGGAATCTTTTTTTTTTTTAGCAAATGGCAGATCGCCTTCGGTTGTCTGGCAGGACAAAAACAAGCCTGTTCTTCTCGCTCTTTCTCCCTCTCACCTCTGACAGAATACCAAGCCAGGGAAGAAAAAGAAGATGAAGAAGAAGAAATCCTGGCTGTCCTCCTCTCTTCTTCTCCTTCCCTCCCTTGCTCTATTTTGCCTGGCAGCGCCGGGAGACAGATGACAAGGGTTTGTGGCCGTCTGATCACCCCTGGGTGGGTATTTTCTAATTTATTTAACGGCAGCTTATTAAAGAAAAAACAAGATGAAGAAGAAGAAGAGGAGGAAGAAGGACGAACACAGGCGGAAGGCAGGTCTCTCGCCCCAGTGGCCAGGGGAGTCAACCCAGCCAAGGAAGAACCAACGAAGAAGAAGAAGAGGATGCACCGACTCCCCTGGTAGAGATACCCGAGAAGATCAAACGACACCGGAGGAGGAGGAGGAGAGAAAGAAACGGAGAGAAAAAACACAAGAAACATAATGCTCATTATTAAATTGCAGCCATTCCTGTTGCCAGGAACCTATTTCTCAGTATTAATTATTCATATTTTATTTCAGTAATCCAATACTCAGGTGAGAGCGGCTGCTCTTGATAGAACATGTAATTTCGAAGCTTAATGGCAGCAGGGCGGCCTGAGCAAGGGATTAGAAACAGAGTATAAATCACTAATGGCTGCACGAATGTACGGCGGCTTGAATCCGTCTTGCTTTGTGTTTACTTGTGTTTTATTGCGCTACGTTGCTCCGAGGGAAACACTTTGCCGTGACCTTTCTCCAGAACTTGAGAAACACAACTGCAACAGAGGGGGGAGAAAAAAAAAATCAGGCTTTCCAGGCAAAATAAGACAGTGTAATTTCCTGATTTGTCTAAACAAAGAGTTCATCAGCATCTCTCTCTCGTTCTCTGGCTGACAATGAATATACAAAAGCAGAGAGCAGAGGAGGCCTGACATGTTTGCAAATGCACACATGGCCTGATTCATACAAATTATGTTTTTCAAGCGGAATAGCAGCCATCACTTACTTTTGATCTGATTAGCTTGATTCTCTCTCCTCCTCGTTTTCCTTCTGCCGCGTGAAATTCATCTCATCTTCACCCCAACAGCTCGATTTGTCTGCTCGATGAAACACTTCATGATAATGACAATTTATGGACTTGCAGGAATTTGGTCAAGATTATAAACATACAGCGTTTTTTTGTCAGCTAACTGTAAGGCCCGAGGCCGTGCCTTTTTTATTTTATGCTCCCACATAAATGTCTCTGTCACCCCCTTCCCCATCGCTCTTAGACAGGCTGACAGTGCAGGAGGCGTTCGCTCCTTCTCACCCATCCATATTCTCTGCTGTGGGCATGGAAAAGAAACATGATCACATGCTTTTGTATACTGTCATGTCTCTTTAAGACAGATGAATAAAATGCACAACTCAATCATTATAATTATTCCTACGTGCTTACAATAAGAGTTGAACACATTTACAAATTGGCACTTTTTAATAAGGCATCCATTAGGGTTAATAAGTAGTAATTGATGGCTTTACCGTGGCTAATAAATAATTTCCTGATGTTTCATAGTTAGTTTAAAAGCCATTAAAGAAATTGTTTGGCATTTTGGAAAATAAGCCTGCTACAGCTAGCAGCCGGTTAGCTTAGCTTAGCATAAAGACTGGAAACAGAGGGAAATAGCTAGCCTGGCTTTGTCCTACGGTAGAAAACCTGCCTACAAGCACCGTTAAAAAAAAAAAAAGTGCAAAAACTACAAGTTGGTGGTTTTATTGGGGGTTATGTGCAGGACTATTTCTTGGCCGGGCACAGTGACTTCTGTATGCATTAACAAATGAGAGATAACTTGTTAATTAGTGATCTTTAGAGGTGTTTGTAGGTGGATTTTGTTACCTTGCAGATGCTAGGCTAGCTGTTTCCCCCTGTTTCCAATCTTAGATTCTAGATCGTAAGCTGCTGGCTGTAGCTTCATATTTACCGTAGAGACATGAGAGTGGTATCAAGCTTCTCATCTGTCGAACAAAATGTGTAACTATTCCATTAATAAGAACAAGTTTTGGGTTACCAGGTTGCAAGCAATCCGTTTTATCCTTAATGTTTGGTTATAATGCAGTTATAAATGTTGGAATCCATTGATAAATTTCTTACTTTCTAATACGCCATCAAGTTTGCAGTTATAAATGTTAGAGATCAATAATGGGTTTTTACAATAATCCTTCTTTAAAGAGCTGAAAAATCGAAGCAAGTGTCATGCTGAACTCCAAAGTTATTAATGGCTTATAGCAGATCTATAAAGCATTAGTAAATGAGTCAGAGGTCATCGTGGAGTAGAAGAGGTGAAGAAAAAAGTGTTCAAATGTTTGTATTTCTACAAGCCGCCTTTTCACGAAGGCAGTGCTCTTCATCCTCATTTAACACGCCAAGCTGGCTAAAAACGCCTCCGCCCACGGGGAGTAGTAACGTCTGTGAGTGTAAACATACTGTAAATGTGCTGTTGCATCTACTGTAAGCTTTAAAATGCACATGTGATAAGGCGATTTTTGACAGCCCACGTTCTTGGTGAGAAAAGGTGCTGCCACATGAGAAAAAAGGCAATTAGGTCATAGAATATGCACACATCTTGCATGCTCTCTGGTCTCCCGCAATTTGGGCTAAAAAAAGTAAAGGTCAGCCACGTTAGTCAGATTGCGCTCGACAAATTCTAAAAAGGCTCGCTGGTCACGCCGAATGTATTCCCTGCAACATAATTAGCCCCCTCAATTCCCTGTCGTGCCAGGCTACCGGGTGTCTCAAAAGCCCCACCCCTTCCCCCAAAATGCCTTTCACCTCTGCTTGCTCTGCGGTGATGCCCCCCTCCTCTCTTTCCCTTCCCTTCCTCTCCCCTCTCACCGCTCTATCACACATTGTTGCTACCCTAAACTTGCTGCAGATGCGGTCGGCTGATGCATAAATTAGTCATCAACATTAGCATTAGCCGGCGCGTGGCACCCGGTGCCAACTGCTCTCCGAACGGCCATAAAAGGTCATGTTTTGATGACTGAATGCCACACAGGCACCTTGGCTCCCCGGAGGAGGGTTCCCCAGGTGCACGTGAAAGGTTAAAAATTACCTACCCGCCGCCGCCTGTCTCTGGCGAAGGAAATAATTAGGGGGTTTTTAGGGAGCGGCAGAATGCCTCGCTGTCAGATGACAGAGCGTTACCTAATGGTCGTATCTGGGGAAGAGTCAACCGGCCTGTCATTCTCTTGACAGGACAAATGAGCATAATGGTGGCAGGGAAATGGGCGCCTGTTCCCCCTTTTTTTTTCAGCCAGGGAGGTGGGGAGGAGGAGGGGGGCAAAATGGCAGCGCCTGAGCAGAATAACACAAGGACGTTAACCTTTTACATAAATCTGTTAACACGTGTATGAGTGCTGTTTAAAAGTGAGGCTTGATGCTCTCCTCCTCCAAGGTGGGCTGAGCCTGGTGGAGTATTTTCCTGCTACTTTCCGCTTGAATTTGTTCAAATATCTGTTCAGTTTATTGCTGCACCAAACACACTTCTGTCATGTGAACTCACATCCGTCCTGGAGCTGCAAGAGAGACGAAAACTCAACCAATAACAGCGTAGATTTGTTACATTTAAGCAAAAAGATGGACAATGAGAGTGTGATGACATACGTACTTTATACAGGCTTCACAACCAAATACTGTCAGAATGTATGCAGCAAATGTTTATTATCTAATGCAAAGTAACAAGGTAAAATGATTATGTTTTCACACTCGAAGCTTCCTGTAGATCCTTCATATTAGCAGCCTTACAGCAAAGACAAATGATTCAGGAAGTGTTGAGTGGAAGAATTTAGAAAGACTGAAATTCAAAATGAACTGGTGTCAAGTTCATCAGTCAGAGAGGATTAGTGGTTAGGATTTAGTCTCTGGTCCACACTCCGAGGCAGGAGGGGGCGGTAGTGCACCTCAAATGTTTGTTGCCAGTTAAAAATGTACAGAAGAAGAAGGAGGAGGAAGTGGTGAGGCATTGCAATTGGGCATGGCAGTGGATTATCTCAGGTCAGGCAGGTTTTAATGAAGGAAGTTTGAATGAAGTGTGAATGTGGACAATTTCACTGCTACTGTGTCTGTGGATTTGCTTCAGTGAACTGCCACAGGTGCTTTTTGCAGTTTGGGTGAAGCCACAAACATGATCAAGGTAAGTAACTTAACACCTTTCCATCTGCCATTTCTGTTCAAACATTTCCCCAACACTTCCACAAATATGTTGGTTGAACTTCAAAACAAACCCGAATCAGTAACTTGAGAGCAGATTGAGATGTGCCTCAAAGGTGGCGTGAGGAAACGAAGTCGCACCTGATCCTTGTTAACTCACCTGTTTACTCACCTTGGTCTCTATCAGTAGGTGGTGGATAGTAGGATAAGTACTAGTTTGTATGTATTTTAAGTGTACAAGGTTAACTCTGCAGTGAAATGGTGATAGCTGTTAATGATATGACAGATTGTAAATGATTAATTTTGACTAAGATAAAACTGTTGCAGACACTACTAAGAACATTAAGATTCAGATCCTTCAATATGCACACAGCCACAGATGAGGTTCAATTCCTTACAGCGAGTGTGAGAGTTACAGGTTAAATTCCTCTGAGTAATGCAGGGTTAGGGGCTTAAATCCCCCAGAGCAAGGCACCAACACAGCTGAGATTAGGGATTTAATTTCCTGTATGAACTCACAGACAATGCTGGAGTTAAAAGGTTAATTTCCAAGGTTATTGGTTCAGTTCTAGAGCAAGGCTCAAATGGAGTTTCTCCACTGGGGCCGTTTGTACTAAAAATACATACAGTACTTAGATGTATTTATGTAGTTTTTGACAGTCTGTTTTCTAATGTCATCACAGAGCCAGAGCTCAGATTCATCTCTGCTGTCTGCAGCTGCATCATATCCACTTTTGCCACATATGCAGCCTACCTGTCGCTGTGAAGCTCCCCGAGGTTCCGCCACTCAGATGCTGCTTCGGTAAGGAGCGTCGTACTGGATGTTTACTTGACTCTTTGCTGGTCTCCCTTAGTTTATTATGTTCTGCCACTGCTCACTTGTTAATGTACACGTAAATAATATTTGAAGGGGTCAGCGCTCCTGCAGATGCAGTGGTAGTGCTGAACTAGTCAAACAATTTCAAGACTATTGGTCTTGACAAGAACTCTGTAATTTCCACCCATTTCAACATCTCTGAGTTATTGGACTTGCTTATGACGTCATTTTTAGATTTGAACTTGAACATAAATTTGAGATTATTTTCAAGTAATTTTGTAAAATTTTAAAGAAAGATTTAAGTTAAAGTAACAGAAAGTAAAATGTAGGGGTACAGTGAATCTTATTTAGTCTGAGATATGCTGTATATGCTTAAGCAAAAACTTGAAGCTCTCGTGAACAAGCTTTCTAATCAAACTTGCTTTGTAAAGGGGGCCAATGAGAAAGATTTTGCTGCCTGCATAATACTATACTACTGTACTATATGATAGGAATATAATGCTAGCCAGGATTAAGTTAGTGGTTTTAAAGGTGGCACACAGTTCATAACATTGCATCCTTTTTCATTTAAAAACACTGTTTTATTCACAATTCCTTGCACCTTTAACTGATGAAGTATATCATTCCTAAAGAGAGCAGCTCAGCTTACTTCAGCACAAACTTCCCAACCTGCAGTACTCTGGAATAACCAGCAGGAAATTCTCTTGCAACTGGCCTAAAATGTGTGTAAAAATAAGCTCATTTCCATGTCAAGTGAGGGTTTACTGAGTAGAATGATTTCTGATTAAGTCTCAATCATAAAATAATTTTATGATCTAGATCAGAGCTCGGGTGGATCTTGGGTTGGACTCGGCTGTGCTGGTCTTGTCTCCAGCCTGCTGTGTTCAGTCTCATCTAAAGTCGGCTCCTGTCAGCTCTTCACACCTCTGATCAGCCTCAGAGGTTTCTCCGAGGCTCTGAGGTGCAGTTTAACTCTCTGCTGCAGTGCAGTTTAATTCTTCCTGTGCCACATCCTGCATGCTAACAGAGGGGTTATTAACATAACAAACTTAAATGCCCTATATAAATAATATGTTCACAGAAATGCAAACCGGCTCAGCTGACACTGTTTAGGCAGCGCCTCCAACATCTGTTTATGAGCACTTTGCCTAATGATATCATCCGATATCATTAACTGTGGCAGTGTGCGCCGCAGCAGCAGGTGCAGCTGTTTATGCCCCCCCCCC
>NTHP01000403.1:285559-344802 GCA_003416845.1 Oplegnathus fasciatus | reverse complement strand
GGTGTATTTCATGTTAACTGTTAACTGTAATTTAAACATTTAGATTGATCCTCACAGATAAGAGTAATTGCCTTTAAAGTGACTTGTATTTTGAGTAGTGTGCATCACTTGTGGTCAAAAACTCCACTTTAATCTGGTGCTCTGACCAAGCTGAAAAGCATATTCCTATATTGCACATTTTGCCCCTTTTTTGGCCATTATACACCACATTAAACCGAGGCATTCAAGAACATTTCAGGCAAAATGATCACTTTCTGATTATTTCCATTAACTGTTAAATGATTTGTCAGACAAAATAAGCAATTTGAAGATTTCACCTTTGGGCTCCTTTCACTTTTTACAGACTGAACGATCATTCATTTAATTAAAATAAACTATGACTTCTATGATAAAAATAGTTGCAGCTCTGCTATTCAAGACTTTTCAGTATATTCTGTTGAGTTAAAGTCCTTTTATTTTGGCGATCAATCACATCACAGGGGGCATTTAAACTCTTCCAGTTAAACTCTCTGCCACACTGAGGTCTGTTGGTTTCTTTGGGAATGACCATTTACATTCACAGCATATTTACTGTTGGCAGTCAGCTCATTCTGCACATAGATGCCAGTCAGTGTTTTACAGCTCGCTCTGCTTTGCACTGACTCTGTCTTCAGTCACACAGCTATCATCCCAGCCATGCATACCTCCCTCTATGCTTTCCATGCTCGCAGCCCTCCATGCATTATTCACAGCCAAATTAAAATACCGGGCCGAGAGTGAGAGTTGCATGTTAAGGCAGCTGAATCGGGGAGGTGCCGTCACAACAGCTGAAAGTGTCTGTCACAGAGTTATAACTTTTTTTTTTTTCCCATAGTTCCCCGGCAGTGCAGCTGCCTAAATGAGAGGGATTAAGTTAACTCCCTGCTTAGAGGAAGAGCAGGCCCTGGATTAGGGCACTGGGCATGGACACAGAGAGCATTCAAGCAAGAGCCACAGCTTTTTAAAAAAGAGACGTGGGGGAGAGAGGAGGCAGCGGTGCGCAGCCCTCGCAGGGACCGATGGCCGAGTTGCTTGAACAAATACATTGACAAGTGTAACGCCGCACCCGCAACATGGAAAAGTGTGTCGGAGCAAAGAGGGGGAACACTGGCGGACACGCCGGCAATCATAAATGCTTTTTTTTTTTTTCCTTTTCTTCCCACTTCCCACTTCCACCCCACTCCCACTCCTCCATCTTCTGTCATAACCTCCTCAAGAAATATCTCTCGTGTCGAGCACCACCAGGTGCTTTGACTCATACAAATTCAGCTGAGAGAAAATGCAGAAAAACTATTTCTAACCAATTTTATCATTTCATTTTTTGCTCAGCCTTGTACTTTCAGTCATACCTGTATGCCGTGATATCAAGACAAGGATTTTCTATCAACCTCATCAACCAAGCACATGGACAAAAAAGCAAGTTGAAAAGTCTGAACTACTCAAAGGCGATAGAATGCCTTAGAACAAAGACATAAATCCTGATATGTATCCTGGTATGGCAAAATAATGAAATTAATCTTCAGTGCAATGAGCTGTGCTTTATTGTTTTGCACTACATCAGACAAAACTCTTCAGTCGTGTAAAACCAAAACTTCAACATCTCATTTTGTTGGTTTTTAATTACAGTTGGATTGGAGTCATTATTTTATTGTAATTCAGTTACACAATACGATAATATCATCACAATGCAAATCCATCGAAGTCAATAAATTGAAATATTGTACTCCTCAATCTACCACTTCTTCCCTCACAAATATTAGGGTTTTTTTTATTCGGGTTCCCAAACTCTTTTTCTGCCTGTTAATTTTATACATTTCAGTTCAATTAATAACTGTATTTATCTACAGCAGTGCAAAAAAGTCTTTAGTATTTACTATATAGTGAACTATATACTGTCTGCCATTTCATATGAGTGTCCAAAGTGTAAATTTTATCCACCATATAGTGTTCTCCATAAATTCCAGCAATGGCATGAAAAATGTAACACTGCTTTCTGCTAATAATCCCACAATGCAATGCTCCGAATTTTATAGATCTGAAAATTACAGTCGTGCAAAACACCTGTCAGTGATGACGCAAAATGACGATTTATAAGTGTCTGAATCATATGGATTTCTCTCTTTTTATTGTGCATATTCCTAAATACACTTGTGATCAGTTAAATTACTGCAAACTAACAGACACACAGAAAATCTGGAGCTGGGCAGCGTTCTAGTGTAGGAGTATTGGTCGTTTTCTGTGCAAAATAAGACTGAATCTGTCATGTGTAGTCTGCTGTGTGCTCTGGACCTGATGGGCTACAAAAGGCAACAGGACACACAATGATCAGAGTGGGAGGGGGGTCAGCAGCGGCGATCGGCCCTCCTAGCAGGTTAATCCAGCCCTGGGGATGTAGCAAAAAAATCAGCTTTTCATGAACAATTTTCACAGTTTTTATTAGCAGAACCGAGTGTACAGGCTTGAAGTAAACCTGGCTGTCCTAAAGTCATTGAATGCATCTCAGCATCCCATCTTATATTTGGCTTTTGGCTAAATGCTCCAAACTGACACTAGAACCTCATCTTCTTCCTCAACATCTTTTTGTCAAATCAGGACATAAATATCTTCTTCTCCAACTTCCCGAAGCTGTTTAAGTCCGATTCTACTGTCCAATTGTGCCATTTTTGTGCTTGTTTACATTAATATACTGGTCCTTGTCCTGCATGTTTCTGTTCAACAAATAGCCAAAGGCATATACTGAGAAAAAAATTGATGCAAGACACGAGAAAAATAAGAGAAAAAGCAAAAATAGAACATGTTCTTGTTAGTGTTGGCCTTGTGCTAATGTAAATCCTAAAGGAAGACACTGAGATAATTTATACATCTGCAAATCTAAAAATGATCTCTTCCTCCATCTCCTTCTCTCATTACATGCTGTTTGTTCATTTTTTACAGGTACAGTTTTTTTGCAGTAATAGTCGAAGCTAAATGTATGCACACCCTGTTTTCTGAGGTCTCTGTGAAGGGCTCACAGAGAGAGAAAAAAACCTGGGAAGGAGTGGAGATGAGAACAGGTGGTGAAACAGTGTGAGAAACACGAGGGAGAAAAACAACAGACACCTGCTCGTGAAACCCAACCTGGTTCCTCCATCACATTCCAGCAGAGTTCAGCTGACGGAGCTGCTCAGACAGCGGCTGGGGAGGATACACTCAATCTCCTCCACTAAATTATACTGCTGAGAGTGTGACCGTAGGAGTGAAATAGCATTTATAAGGCAGATATATCTGTATACGGTTAAAGACGGACAAAACTCTTTTTATAATAAAGACTCTTTTAGGTCTTGTCATCAGCCCAAGTTTCAGATTTTGCTGGGTTACGATTTTTACTCAGAAATGAGAAATATCTCACAGCTTTGAATCATGTGATTTAGATCATTTTCATGTGTCCATTGACCCTGATGAGGAGTCATGACATGATCAAGTGGATCTCCAGTGGATTAGATAAGTCTGATGCTAAAGCTTCCCTGTGGAGTTTTCTTATAAACAAAGTTAGCTCCAGTCATCGTTTCCCACCAAAACTCATTGTGTGCATGCTTGCGGGCGTGCACCGTACAAACACCCACTTGTGAGATTTTGTCCGATTGCGCTATTAGTGGTCAAAAACTCTGCATGGTACCTTTAACTTAAAAACTGCAAAATTAAAAGTTGTGATTCAAGAAAACAGAAACTAAATGTCCAGAGCATGCTCAGTGATGGATGCCCATGGATCGACAAAGCAGTCGCAGAGTTGTTTCACGATAAACTACAGTTCCTGTGTTCACTGTGATAAAGGAATATGTCACCCAAAGCAACACTGTAAAAATGTCACAGGATTAACTAAGTGGGTTCATATCATACGATAGAAAAATTAAACTGCTGTTAAAAACTACAAATTAACTAAAATAACAAAATTGATATTATGGAAGAAACAAAGAAAACAGGCCGTTGTAAGAATTAATAAAGCATTATACAGGAAATTGGAAAGGAGTTGTGACTTCTCAGACTTGAATGCAGATTTAGCCCCCGAAACAAAACCAAGTAAGATGAGACAAGAGGACGATTTTGGTGTCACTTTCCCAAAGACCTGGCGTGTAGTTTCAGACTCGGTGGGATCAACCTGGATGTTTGAGTAAATAATTAACCGCTCCTGATATTCTCTGTCTTCTTCTTCTGTCTTTTTCTCGCTGCAGGGAGAAGAACCAGGCCTCGGTCATGTCAGCTCTGTGACATCGAAGCGACCGTGACGCCGCGGCAAACCGGCGATGACGGATGCCTTTTTGTCTTCTGCAGTCAGGCCGGATCGTCTGGCCCGCGGACGACTGTAATTGCACCGACAGGTGACACATCTGTGGAAACCAGAAGATGATGGGGGAGACTACTCGGATCATGTGACCTGCACCTCACATGCCTCCTCAAAGTACTGTAAGTGTCTGAAGAGCTTCACTGTGACATTCGATGACATTTAGGAAACAAAATGGTGTCCTTAAATTGATAAAGTACCGTAATTTACCCTGGAGTGCTGCATATTGAAAACATGTTGAATGATAATCAAGGAAGTGATTAAAAATGTTAAAAAATAGCAACATATAATCATGAAATGAATCAACCTGAGCTGAATCATCAATAACGAGTGCCTCAAAGTGAGTTTGAGGTGATGTATTTAAAAAAGCCACTTCGGCGTACCAACAGTGGTGTTCGTTTTCTATAACTTAAGACCGCATTACCCATGTTGTGACTTTTAGCTAAGTTTGCTGTGAACAGCAACCTTGGACTGTGCTGTGATATAAAGACATCCAGCAGATTCACTTTAACATCTAAACCAGTGGATTACAATGTAAGATGCAGCATAAAGGACATTAGAGGCTGTTCATTGTAATTTCATTAATGTATCATAGTTAATGTGATAATGATCCATCCATTCTCTAAACTGCTTAATGATGGAAAAATAAGGCACATTTTGGAGAGCGTGAACCAACTAGCCCATCACAGTCAGACGTACACTCAGTAACAGCCAAACAAAATGAATGTGCAGCAATATTGGTTGTCAAAACATGCTGACATCTAGAGTACACAGCAAGATGTTTTTGTTTTTTTAAGTAAAAAGTTGACTTTCAATTTGTCTTTAAAAACTAACCGGTAACATTACAGAGTTTGTTAAAATAACCAGAGTAGTTTTGTATTTCCCTCTTCAGAAGTAAACCATAAGAAGCTACAAAGAGTCGACACTGTTGTAAAATGCAAAACTGTCATTTTATTATTAAAACTGTCATCCAGTCTTATTTCTATCAAATCCTCATATGAAGCAGGCTTACTTTTGTTCAGTTGATGGGGTTTTGTCTGCTTGAGATGCTGTCAGATTTTCAATTTTTCCACTTTATTATGTTTTATTTAAAAACAGTATAGTTTTAAATGCAACTAATAATGGATAATAGAAAACTGAAAAATAAATGCATCAAAAAAGAGATTCTAAGTATGAAGCAGAAGTGAAGTAAAAGTATTTCAGTAAACAATAAATACTGTATATATACAACACATTAAGATATTACAGTAGGCTACACATTATACAGTATTTACAGAAAGCTCTGTATACTACTGCATACAGATACAGCAGGTTATACAGAGATATTACAGTTTCTATAGACAGTAAAAACACACGTTTCTGTATACAATGTAGACAGTACACTTTAGATACACTATATGGCCAAAAGTATGTGGACACCCATATGCGTGTCATTCCAAAATCATCTGTATTAATCTGCTGCTGTAACAGCCTCCACTCTTCTGCAAAGGCTTTCCTCCAAGCCTGGCTCTCAGTCGGTGTTCCAGTTCATCCCAAAGGTGTTGGATGGGATTGAGGTCTGGACTCTGTGCAGGCCAGTCAAGTTCTTCAACACCAAACTAGGAAAACCATTTCTTTATGGAGCTGGCTTTGTGCACGGGGGGGTATTGTCGTTGAAACAGAAAAGGGTTGGGAGATCACTATTGTCTAAAATACCTTGATATGCTGTAGCATTAAGATTTCCCTTCATTGGAATGAAAAGGCCCAAACCAGGAAACCAAAAGCCGCAAACCAAACAAAAGTATGTCCTTGTTCTACATCTACACATACTGTACAATCATTCAGGATTACTTATTGAGTGCTTTCAGGTGGATTCAGTACATATAAAAACATGTAAAAACAGGACGTTGAGTCTTTCTATTTAAACTTGTTTGTGTTTCGGACATTTGGCATCACAGCACTCTCAACCTTACTGTGACCTCTGAGGAGAATCTCCCTCATAGCGATCAATGGACTGTCACATTTTACCGCGTACGTTCAGCTCAACCCTTCATTCAGTGCAACCTAATTATGACCAGTTCCCCTTGAATTATTCTTTGAACCTTGACAGCAGGGCGGCGGAAAAAGTGCGTTTGAAGCAGATATTTGTATTTTTCTTGACAAACTTCAGAGAAACTTTATAGAGCTCTTCGTCATCTGTGGACCAATTAGCAAACAAATTTCCCAGCAAACAGTGAAAGTGAAAAGAAGACATATTCTTGTAGGTAGATCATTAGTTGGAAATAAACGAAAATCCCCCTCAATGCTGCGTCCTGACACCCCGACTGTTTCAAAGAGCAGCGGCTTGTTTTGTGCTGTCAAATCCCCTCGTTGTTTATTAGTCGGGGCGTCCTCGATGGGCGCCGCGGAACCGAATCTCAAATCTTTGCCCCAGCTTCTCATCTCAAACACATCTAAGCCGGCGAAGCTTGTGATGGCCCTTCTCTCCTCTAAACAGAGCAAAAGACCCACAGGCCGAAGAACGAGATGCAGCTTGGTTTGAGCCCAGGGGAGGCGGGATCCGGTCCTATTTGTCAGAGCTTTCTATCGTCACTTTTCATCGATGGGCAGGCAAGGAGGCGGCGGGGGGCTCTAATGCACTTGCGCTGTCTTCCTCCCCGCATGAGTGTTTTCTGTTTGGCTGCTGTCACTGAGAAAAGACACATAAGTACTCGCTCTGTATCCTTTCACACACACTTTCTCTCTCAAACACACGCTCTGTGGACGGAGCGATGCGCTCTCCAGGGCTGAGAATTTCCCCCTCTCTGTCTTTATCTGCTGGTAAATGTTGACAGACCACTGAACCTTGATGTCGGACTGTGACAGGCTTAGCTGTTTGTAAAGTGTCGGTTGAAGAAAAAAAAAACACAAAGGGGCCTCTGGTGTGGTGGTTAGCCATCATGGCTGCTCAGCTCGCAGTGAAAGGACCTCTAACACCATCGCTGCTCCACCACGGAGGCGAGCGCTCGGCTGCGCCCGGGTCGGCCGGCTCGCAGACCATTAGGGAAATGGCTGAAGAGTTCTCGTGTTTCAAACCCGGCTGCACCGTTCAAATTAATGAGGGGATTGTCAGCATATCAGAGTTGATGGGTGTGACGAGCGAGGCCCCAGTACGGATCCTGAAAACAAGAACGCTCAGGACAAAATTTACTTCAGTGAAAAGCCGAAGTGACTGTTGTCTTTGGCCTAGTTTGTGCTGCACTTGTAAACTTAAGTTTTCAGTTTTGGATGCAGAAGAATGTTTTTAACCAGTTTTCTATCTTATCGTATCACTTGGCTGTCTTTTAGATACAGATGGAGGGACTTTAAGCATCTCATAAATCTTGACATTAACCCTGCTTTCTACAGAAAGTCACAAAGAAAAGCTGAATCCAAAATCAGCTGTCAGTTTAATGCTATCTGGCCTTTAGAGCTGTAGATAATCATACACATATTTTAAGAATAAAACCGCCAATATTTGGAACCACTTAATATCTGCAGGTTAGGCTATTTTACATACAAAAACTGCAGTATTCTGTGTTTCCAATGACAATGTTCAAAATTCTAATTTTGCAGTTTCATCTGGAAACTTTGTAGATTTTTCTTAAAGGAGCTCAATTAGCAAACACATTTCCCAGCTTGCAGTGAAGGCAAAAAAAAAAGGCTTATGACACAAAGATATAATTTTATTTTCACCTGATCTGGACAAACATGGCATCCCAGGTGAAGTTTAACATGCTGCTGTCTGGTCTCCCCTTATTTTTTCTTTGGCAGCCGTGCTTTTTGACTGGCAGCTGGAGATGACAGGAAGGGGCGGAGTCAGGTGACCACATATTATTGCTTGAGTTGAGGTTATTTTTTTAAGAATGTGGCCAAAAACATGCGAACCAGAACACCAGTCAAACAGCAGTCGGATTGCAATGCATCCTGTCTCTTCTGACAATGAAACGAGCTGAAAAGGGAAGTCATAAATACGCAGTCAAGAGCAAAAAAGGTTGAGAAGCTCCGGTCGGAGAGAATATACCAGACAGCTTCCAGATGGGCAACATCTTCCTGAACCCTGAGAAGCAGCAGGATAAAGCTCACACAGACAAATCAAATCAAATCCAACATGAAACAAGTGTACTGGAGACAGAGGATCTCATTATTTTTTTTCTTTTCTAAACCCACCAGCTGCACTTCAGCTGCTGGAAGTGTCACGGGCGCTCACCTCTCCTTGTTTGATATGCTTCCCCTGCATCTTTTTTTCCCCCTCTCGACTTCCTGTGGGAACTGCGTTTGTTGAGCTGTGTTTCCCCTGACGAGCCGGAGCGGGTCACGTCTGAACAACCCGCCAACGCGACAGCCCATAAAGACACAAAAACACAAAGGTGAGGACAGACAATGAGGTGCGGCGCTAGCGGGGTCCCGACCCGCCGGGGCGCCGAGCTTTGACGGTGACAGCGGCTTCCGCCGAGGATGTCGCCCTGACACATCGGGAGAGACAATGGAGGCCGGGAGGATGTAACTAAGCAAATTAAATCGGAGTCATCGGGGTTTCTTTGAATGAAGATGAAAATGTGTCACACACCTCTGTATTGTAGCTCTGTGGCACTAACACGGCCTACAGGGACTGAAGAGAGAAAATTGGATTTCTTCTGATGTTAAACTGGAGGACAATTTAAATGTGTCCTCGGTGTCCATCCCTGCCGACGTGCCCTTCAGCAAGACCCTGCCTGCTTGAGCTTTTTGGTGAAATGTCAAGATGTGGAGTTAAACAACTTCTTTTTTAGTTAAACAGCAGATGTGCTACAGGCAAAATGGTGACATGAAATTCTTCAAACATGAGGAAGTGCTGCCAATTAAACGGTGCGAAGGTGGAAAACTGCAAGAAGACATGAGCTGACACATTTATGGGTCCATCACCTGCTCTGTAGCTCTGCTGAGTTACTTTTTTCCAGACAGTGCGGGGCGAGTATGTGACTTATCTGCTGCTCATCTCCTCTGACTTTACCAGCTTCACATGCACACACAAGCTTCTTTCCTCTGTCAGAATCCACTACCTGTTGTTTCAGTAGGATTTAGTTTTTCTGAGCAAGAATTAGGCGCACTGTGGTTGCACAAATACAAGTTGCAGCTACAGATATCTTTATCCACCTGCAGTTATGGTTCCATCCCACTGCTTAAGATGGTGTTTGTGTTATTTTGCTGAATGACATTGTCTCCACACATCCAACTTTTCCACCTCAGCCAAGCCATCGATCTTTTGTGTGAACTCTTTAGAATTTCTGGTGTCTCCAAATCTTTGTTTTAATGTGTAAATTTAGACATTTTTATGGATAAATTGGATATAAATATGGACAAAACACTTCAGATTCATGAGCTAATTTCTGATTACAGTCAGGCACAATAATGTAATTACACCTATTTGCGTCCACTTGTCATCCACGCCTTGAACAGCATGTCCATGTAAACTGCTGCAAGGAAGAAGACAGGAAGGACAAATCAGGCTCTTGGCAAAAGGGTCTTTTAACCAGCTTAAAACAGTCTAGTTCAGGATTGTTTCGGCTTTTGGTTAACATCAAGAAAACATCCTCCCAGTAGAAACGGTGTTGTCATGCGTCTGTTATTAAAGCCAGGTGATTAGAGGCCGTTAAATGTACAGTAATGACTCCTGACCCTGTTTGATCTAAACTCGGCTCTCATGTGCTCACAGTGGAAAGACATCCAGGTCTTTAGATAGCTTTCACACCGCTGATTAAACTAAAGCTGAGCTCATCGTTTCTCCTCCACATCCTGAAGGAAGCTGCTTTCTCTCCTCGTCCTCGCACACGTTTCCAGGCCTGTCCGCTTGTTTTTCCTTTTTTTGTCTTTTTCTTTCTCTCTCTCACTCTCTCTCTCCTTTCCCCCTCCATCTCAGGGAATTCACTTCACTTTAATTGTTTGACAGTCTTTTCCTGCCTTTATGCCACGGCCGCAGAAGGTGCCGAGGATTTTTTCCTCCTTTTTTGAGGCATTAATAACATTCCGCTCGACTGATTCCCCGGGGCACAACCTCATTATGGCTTATAGGCAGAAAAAATAAACTGTCTGTACCGCCTGGCAGCTTTTTTCCCTCCTTTTCTCAGAGAAATGAGGAGTTGGTGTAAAGTGCCTGCTTATAAAACAGTCTTCTTGTTGCTAACTAAAACACATGTCCAGGGTGTTATCTGTTTCCATGACAGAAAGTGACTGCTGAGAGACGGCTGCTGTTGACGGCAGTCTGCACTGGGTGGCAGCACTGTGGGTGAGATTACAGAGGAGATGGGCTCAGGACTGATTTCACTTTGGAAATTTGTGAGCAGCAGCATGTAAAATAGGCAGATTTTAAAGGGAAGATCTTTGTTGGAGTTTGTGGTAACACTATTTATTATTATTTATTATTATAACCCCTATTTAGCACTTCTAAGCATTATAAAAACACTTAATAAATGCTTTAAGACACACTTTAACCTACAATAATGTGGTTGTAAGCAGATATAAGCATATTTTAAGTTTTAATTTATTCAGCAACAATTACATCTTGATACGGCCTTTTATCAGCATCCATCTCCATGACAACTGAGCTGCAGATGGAGACAACAGATTCATGTGTGACACAACTGAAAGCTAGTAAGTGGACCTTGAGTTGGTTTTTTGTCAAACTAGTGTTAAGTATGGCAAGACTGTTGTTTTGAAGGTCAAGGGTGAGCTTTCATGCTTCAAAATAAATCGCTCATCCAGTTGAAAACCACGCTGCATTTGTAATTCATTTTAAAGACACAACAATATGAGCACACAGTAGGTATTTTTTTCAAGTAAGTTTGAAACAGGATTAATACATAAATTATCCCAAGTTAAAAAAAAGTGCATTTTGTCCAAACTTCTCTCAGATGTAAAGTGTAAAGTCAAAATGAAGAGTTTTAAAAGCATCAAATCATCTGAGGGTTGAGAAAGCACATCAGTATTTTCATCTCACACGGTTTATTCAAACTGGAAGCCGGCCAGTCCTCCACTGCTGGACACACACCAGCCTGAGGTCAAGTGCCTTGCCCAAGGGCAGCCGGGCAGCAGAAGGTTGAGTCAGAGAGTGCGTCCTCATTGACACAGAGCAGGAAATGTGCCGATTTAACACTAGAAAGGCCAAATGTGCGGTCGGCCGACAGCAGCTTTGAATTTTACAAGTGAAGTATTTCAACTTTCAAAACGTCACCTCTGTGACTTTTTGGAGAGGCCGCCGATATCCGTTGACCTTCACTGCGACCTTCTGGTTAGAAACCTGCGTCTTCACAAACTCTAAGTTAGAACCGCTTTATTGAACAGGAAGATTTTCATTCTTTTAGTTTAAGAAAGTAATGAATTTCTGCACACTGTCTGCACTACGTTGTGGAAAATAGGCTTTTATCAGGCACCAAATTCCAATTATGAAACAGCACTTTTATATTAGAGCCTCAGGCTGCAACAGCCATTCAAAAAATGATTCAAATAACAATCAGCTGATGCAATTAGACAGTCAATAATCGATAAATATTCTTTAAATGAGTTCCAGTTCAAGTCTCTTATTCGAACTGGAAATAATCCTCATAACCTTAAAGAAAAACAAAAAAAACCCAATGTACCATAATCAGTTACTATTAAGGAAATATGGACTAAATTGTCTGGTATATGCGTCTATATCAGGCCAATACTCATGAAGACACATGCAAAAACAGTGGAAACAATGTTACAAAAAACCTTATCACAAGGTCCACTCACTTGATCTTCTTCCAGAGCTTTCAGCCACATCTCATTGCCTTAATCAGACAATGGAGTTTGCTCAGTTGTCATGGAGATGGTTATATTGTTATCATGTGACCTAAGTATGGTGATAGTATAGGTTCATGGGGGAAGATGATAACCCCCATCTCTGCCCAAAGTTGTTCATGACGAGCATCGTTGAAGTTAGTGGCAACAGGATAGTCGAGGTGTACTCTCACTGATACCTTGATTTAGTTGTCTGGAAGTTTTCCTGTGCTGCAATCAGTTCATTGCTCTCTTTTGCATGATTGCAGTTCCATGGATAGGAACAACACAATTTGATCCTTGTTTGGGGCCAAACATCAACAGATGAGGGTGTTTTTGTTTCTTTATGATGTGTTCGCATTTCAGAGGTGCAGCTTTGGAAAAATACTGAAGGTAGCTCAGCCTTGAGGACATTTAAACCCCTCTAAAATTAAGAAATTGTTATTTTTCATAATTTATGAATGTAGTTCTGAATTACAACATTTTTCGCTCGCAATTTAAGCAAAATGCGGCCTAATAGTCCATAAAACAATATCATACAGTAGAATTTATGCAGATATGTAGCCCTTTAATATGAAACTTAACATTTTTTTGAAGTGCTGATTTTATTTTCAGCCATGTTTCCACCCGACAGCACTAACACAAAATGACTGATCCGATGCAAAGCATAACAGTCTGAACTCAACAAACCCTCTCTCCTCCTCCTCTTCAACGGCAGCACCCACAGTTTGTTGCTGCCTGAATGCAGAGAGTGATTGAATATTCAATATAAAGCAGAGTTATCGTATATATGCTATATGAGTCATGTACAGTCTGTCTCTTTGCTGTCCGGCCTCTGCACTGTCACTATTTCAGTCGTCAGTGTCTCTGCTTCTTCTTCACTGAGACAAATTCCTGTAGACTAAATGTAGACTCTGTTTCTAAAAGCTTTTCTTACACTCAATTTATATTCATTCAGTTAAATTAAGGGTTTGGTTTGTTGGAGAGGAGTTAAGCGTCAATACAACTTCAATCAGCCCGCATGAATTTCAGGGAGCATCCAGGCAAGGTCTGCATCAAATCCCACTAATGTGCCTCCCAAACAGATTTTAGCGTTGCTGTTATTGAGTGAAGGGTTGTAATTAAAGGCAGGTTCACATCGATGAATATGGGTTATTTAGCTCAAAAGATAATTTCTGGTGATGCTTTACATAATCCTTTAAAATACACAAGGAAGCCCTGCTCTTGAGGAAAAAATATAAATTAATGGAAAAGCTAATGGACATGTTGATGGCATTTCGGTAAACCTAATAAGAATTGATTCTTGGTTGTGAGAACATTTTCATTCCTCAAACCTCCCCCGTGCTTTACATGTGTAATGAACCTGCCTGAGCATTGATCAAAAACAAAAATTGGAGGAGTAAATCTGCTTAAAAAGCCCGTCTCCCCCTCGTCTGCCTGGGCTTTGTCCTGGCAGCAGGCTGGCCAGCACTTACAGAGGTGCTATATGTCTCTTAAATTACTAAATTGCCTTCTGGCCCCCGTGCTTTTTTTCCCCCCACGTTGGTTTGCGGGCATTAGTCGAAAGTTTTTCCCGCAAATATTTAATCCTTGCCGTGACTGACAATGTTGTCAGACCTCTGGACGGGTTTTACGCCGTTATTACAAGCGCTCCTCCGTCCGTGGCACTTTGGATTATTCAAGATTATGTTGTAATCCCTTTAATCCTCATTGCATTAAGATTTCAGTCAAAATACGGCAACAGTAAAGTAGCACTCAGAAGCAATGAGGTCTTAAGCAGGCGTCATGATTGGGCAGCCGCCTTCATTTCCTCCCTTTTTCTCTTTATTTATTCTCCAGTCTCTCTACATTGTCAATAAGCTGAGCAACAGATACGTATTTGCTTTTCAGAAGCG
Organism: Oplegnathus fasciatus; assembly: GCA_003416845.1. NCBI lineage: Eukaryota > Metazoa > Chordata > Actinopteri > Centrarchiformes > Oplegnathidae > Oplegnathus > Oplegnathus fasciatus. The sequence continues at coordinate 330,795 of NTHP01000403.1, read as the reverse complement.
ACAATGATTTATTCCAGGCGGTGAAACCCATCTCCAATCACTGCAGAGGAAAACACATATTTACCAGCTTGCAGTGTCAAGGCGAGGCAAAGACAAACTGAGGGCGGGGTGCGTTCACAAGCACACTGAGTTTCCTCCAGCCTGTATCTGGGAACTTTTCTGATGAAATATTTGTCTCCGGCGGTGCGTCCTGTGGTTACTGTTCAACTATTTCTCCCCCATCTGATGTTCTCCTGCTGCTCTATACAGCCCTTATCTCTCCTCGCTTGACTTCCCGCCATGCCAGAGAGCTTCCAGCAGTCTCCTCTGTCTGCGTCTTGAAGCTACATGAATAAAACAACCTCCAACTTTGAAACTATGGCTTGTTTTGCCATGTGCCTTTATGTATCTATGAAAACAAATCCACATTGCGCAGCTGTGTGGGTCATGACAGGGTGCAAATCCATGCAAATATAGCCAGTTTTGGAATGAGAAGAAGCCACTTTATTTACAAATCACAATAAACGCATGTGGTTCCTGATGTAATATTCAACAAATGACTTGCTGCAAGGCCTGATCAGATGGCTGAGGTTTGGCTCGACCCCCTCTGTCACCTCCTGGTATCTCAAATAAATACAGGACATTTAATTACTGTCACTTCCCCAAATTTGTTTTGGAGTAAACTTTACGTACTTTACTTTCAAGCACCTTGTTATCTTCCACCTTTCATTGTTTTTAGAGCAGCTTTGTTGCACTTTGCACTTCCTGATGTGTTTTAACAGATTTGCTTTGACCCCAAAGGAACTTTTTCTAGTTCTGACGAAAACACAAACCCTGGTTTGTGCCTGGCTGGCGACCTTTTGTTGCATGTCACTCCCTATTTCTCTCTCCTTATTTCCTGTGATCTCTCTCTCTGCAGCTATCTGATAAAGGCATAAAAATGACCCCCAGAAATTGATGAAAAACTTGTGACTTGAGGTCCACTTAGGGGCCGCTTTCATCTTCATCAGCGGTCAAGAATGAACTTTAACACTCAACTTTTTCAAGTCAGTGATAGAAATGTAAATACCAAATATACCAGATTGAACTGTAGTAAATGTGCATTAAGGAATGCAAGAAATCAGATGGATTTCCATAAGATGGAGTGGTGCAACTTTACTAAAAATACACAACACCTCCTTCAAGATAAATCTGTAAATTTGCCACAATATATTTTTTAAAGTGTTGGAACAAGCAGATAACCCTAAAAGTTTTGAAAAATGTAAAGTCTGATAAATTCTAAATCTAAGTTTGAGACTGAAAGGGGAAGTATAAAGAGATATGAGGATAAAAGTAATACATTTAGCAAGTACAACCAGTGTTGAAGGAAATACAAGATACAGTGCACAATGTAAGGTCACATCTCTCTTCTGTCTTTCTCGCTGACTGACCACTTGCTGCAAACAGATCTTCAGTTTCTGATGTACAGAAACTTCAAAACAATTTGAGCAGTTCGTTTTTCATTTTATCTGTACTGACATGTTTTTACCGGTATAGAAGAGCTTCAAGGCCCAACAAAAAGAGTATGATCAGGTCTGAGGGAGATTTTTAACAGCATCATCCTTAATGTGATCACTGACGCTCCACTGATCCTTACCAACCACAAAAAGAAACCATTTTTGCCTCCTGGAGATGCTCTGTGTTTTTCCTGCCTTTTTGCTTGATCTGATAGATACTTGATTTTGTTGCTTTGTTTCTGGGGGTGGAAACCCTTCGAGGTGAAAGGAGAAGCGGGTACTTGTCGTTGCCGCGGCTCTCGACTTCAAACCCTATAAGATCTCTAACGCGCCTCAGAGTCAAACTTCAAACTAGCAGCGAGTCGCTGAGAGAAGTCGAGCAGGATGATCCTGAGTGGAGCAGATCTTCTTCTTGGTGCTACAGGCCAGCCGTGTCTCTGTGTGTGTTCATGTTGGTGAGTTTGCATCGACTAGATGCTGCACTGAGGTTAGCGAGAGGGTCGGCAGCCTGCAGGGCAGCAGCTTGGCAGCACGCAGAACAGAACCAGAACAACCTTGTCTCTTACAAAATGCTTTTATATACTACTAATTTCCTTTGCCAAATATGTTTTGGAAGAAACATTATTGCTGCCTGGACAACTTTTTTTCCCCAATACAGGAAGTGTGACGTTCTTGTACTGCACAGAAGTTGTTGGGAGGTGGTCAAGGTGGGTGGTTGGACATAAAAGCTTGGTTAAGGTTATGGAAAGATGGTGGATTTTGTTAAATATCAAAAATATCAACATGGCCCATCTTTTTTACCTGATGCGGGACAATTGCTTGTTTTATCCCATGTAGTGAATCATAGTTGAAAACAACTGATGCAGCATCTGGGTGTTTTGAATTCTTTTGTCTTTTGCCAAGTTTGACAACTTCTACGACATATTCTTTGGCGTCGACCAATAGCACAGAGCACTCTTCCACATACAACTGGAAACATGCCGAAAGAGGAATGTTGTAAAGTCGGTCCCTAGCACCGCCTTTTTGATCGCCTCTGTACGTCACAAAAGATGGCAAGCTATGTGATGATTGGTCAGGGTCCAACATGTCTCTCGGCCAAGTCCCGGCAAACATTTTCGACTTAATGATCACCTAATCTGACAGAGACCAACTCAAAAGGCAAAAATATCGTGTAGTCTGATAACGGCATAACTTCAACCACCTATCTTTGGTTCAGCTTGGAGATTTTAAATTTATAACAGAGAGCCTCTGTTACAAACTCGGGCGGTGGAGTTTGAAAGATGGACGTTTACCAGGCAGAGAGGGTTTAATGAAACATGCAATCGAGTTGCATTATGGGAAGTGTAGGATCCAGTGTTTTCGGAGCTTGACCCCCACAATAGGGGCTAAAATTCAGATTATCCTGGCTTCGATTGTGACCATTCTTTTTTGAATCTGTCTCTTCCATATGTATCAACTTTGTGGTAGTGTTATACAGTGTTATTTTTCGTTGAAAGTTGTTAGAAAGCTGTTTTGGGACAGTAGGTGTTCTTCAATCTCTCCCTTGAATGTAAATCCAGCTATTTCAAACTTAAAATCGAATCTATAGTGTAACACCATCTCATCATCTTGGGTAGTAAAATGTATATTTTAGCTGCAGTTATGCAAATGACACCAACACTGCAGGGCTGAGGGATTTGAGCCACCCACACTGAAACCAACGGCACTCTGGGAACTCTGAGGCACTTTGGTAGATGCCCCAAAGTTTGGCAAACTACCTCTTCTCTCTTGTGGCCTTTTGACTTTGCAAAACAGACAGAACGTCAAGAGTGGACTCCGTGGCAGGATGTCTGACTGGCTCACTGTAGTGTGTGTGTGTGTGTGTGTAGTGTGTGTGGGGGGTGAAAGTAGGTTACAGTTTGCTTTTAGGACATGTAGCTAACCCCCTGACCCTGGCTTGGATCCTGCTCACAGACCCCTTCAGCAGCAACAAACACACACTTCTCCCTGACGGTCGAGGCCTCCAGGACTTGGCTACCGGTGTCAAAGTGCACGGGCAGCCCGGAGAAGCTTTCACATAGTGGCAACACTCAAACAGCCGCCCGTCCCTTCCTCCTCTTCTTCCAACCACCACCCTACAGATGTGTTTTTCTCCAGCTTGTCCCCAAACTCCGTCCTCGTAACGACCATCATCATCATCATCGTTGTCGTCTCTGTTTTGTTGCAGCAGACGAGGGGCTGCTCTCCGGCGGTTGAAGCTGAAAAGGTTTGAGTTTCGTTGAGTCAGAGCTGCAGCGAAGCCTCCAATGCCCCTGACGTTTTGCCTGTGGATGACCCCTTTCGTGTTGACAAAAACAACAGCGGCGGTTGCACCTCAGAGACACATAAGTCATCTGAAAATGTCCCCACGATTACGCTCAAGGGTTAAACTGACATGAAGACGATTATAGAGTGTGTTTGTCCCCCATGTATCCAACTGTATACAGTGGTAGCTTCCATTTAACTTCCATTTTTTAATGCATTGCGCCAGCTTTTGGTAAAGTCATGCCTCATGTATTCATCCTCAAATGTTATGCTAGATTCTTCCTTTTATATTATATCATGTGGTCAAATTAAAACTTGGTAATTGATGTTTCTTATCCAGTTCAGCCACCTGCAAGTTTTGAGAGCTGAGGACAGTTTATTTTCTGAAGACAAGTGGAAGTCTGCCAGTACAATAAGATATACTTCTTAATATTTACTAAAATCAACTTCTTCTTCATCATATATTTTTGGCTGTACACCAGTGGTCTACGTTGACCCTTGCAGCCACGCAGATGTTGAAAGTATAAATTGGGCTCTATTTTTTCTTAATTTAAGTTATGGACCTAATTCCTAGAAAAGTTTTGGAACGAGTTGATTTCTATTGGAGAGATCTTTTTTTGAAATAAGGTTTTTAGGGGTCAATTTTAGGCAGAAAGATGGGATAAGATGGGATTTTTTTTATAGTCTAACCTGCATTAGTCAGTAAATCTCAATAAATCTGCTGCTGGTCGCCACCAAGGCTGCGTCCATCAGCCAGACTTGAACTTTGGTTATATTTTTCCTTGATTTTTCCTTGATCAAATGATGATCAGATGACAAATAGGTATTTCCTTTTATTTTATCTTTTTATCTTTTTAAATTTTGAAAGCCAAAAAGTCTTGTCAAGACATTTTTGTCTGTAATTCCTTAAAGTATTATTTGCTTAAATCAAATGACAATCTGCAAGTAAAGTTAGGTTATTGCAACTTCTGTCCAAGGAAATAAGCTTTATTAAAATCTGGCTTCATGTATTCATCCTTAAATATAATAGATTAATATAATATATTCTTCCTTTATATATCATACTGTTTCATCAAATTAGTACTTAATAATTCTAGCTTTCAATGAAAAGGGTCAAATGTGATTGTTTGTAAGCGTTATCTCCTTGGGAGTGCAGCAGCAGTGCTGTAACTTTGGACTAAAGGTAAGACTCGAGCTCTGTCTGCATGTGTGAGGTTTGCAGTGAAGGAAAACACAGGTGGTCAGTGTTTTTTAAGCTGGTATCCGGAGAGCTTTCCAGGGAGCACTTGCATGAAATGGGCGAGATGTTCCCGCCAGCACACTCGTGTTTCTTTTCCAGTTTATACGAGTCCCAGTATACACATGCCATAACACAGAAATATTTTGTCAATAGGCATATACAAAGCACTCTTTGGGCCACAGGAGAGCCATGAGAGAGTGTCCAATGTTTTTAAGAGGTCGATTCAGTGTTAAAAACAATGGGTAGTAAAAAAATCCCCTCGCCGGAGGAAAATAGCCACTTTCACCGCGGCTCCCAGGATGAGTGTTTACACATGCTCAGCTGGATCCGTCGGACCCCACCTCGCCGCCGACCTGCGCCGCCGTACAAATAAACAGGAAGGCCACAGGCACTTGGATGAAGGCCACACTCATAATTCACCAAAAGCAGTATATTTTACAGAGGACTGGGGCGCTTTGGTGTGGCTCCAGCAAAAGGAATAAACTGTTAATCCATAAAAAGGCACGCTGGTTATGCGATACAGCACTTAGGTGCCATCTGAAAGCTCCATATCCTTTTAGCACTGGCCCTCTGTGAGCAGCGCCAGTTGATTTGGATGGAAGTTAAAAGAGAACTGCTAACAATAGGGATCGTATGACATGGATGTTATGGTTGTTTGTTAGAAGCATATTTATGTGAAAGGGGAAAACTGCAGTTATGAAAGAAGCTGGACACTTTATTGCTGGGTTCAGAAAATGCATGAATGTAAAAATGTCCAAAACAGCTGGCAGCTCAATGAAGTTCTCTCCACAAAATTACTATTTCCATCAAGCACTGACTGTTACCACATGTAATTTTGCACGACGTTGAAATGTGTTACCTTTGGAAGAAGCTCTGATTGACAGAAAGTGTTTATCTTGTTAGTGTGAAACAATGGCAGGAAATTGCCTTTAAAGCCGCCGTTTTCAGACGCTTCAAGTTGTCTCGGAGCTGAGTGACTTCTTTTTTTTCCTCCGTTTAAGAAGCCAAACTGTGCCACAAAAGAGAAAACCGTCCAGATCTTCTGCGCTACACTTAGACGCTCAGACAAACGCAGCGAACATGAAAAGCAATCTTCAAAAGCTATCTTTATCCCTCTGCAGTTTGAAGTGCTGAAATTAAAGTTGCATATGGATGCCATCGAGACGCGAGCCACTCGGGGAGATTAACGACAACATGAGGCATCTGTGCATTCCTAAACCATGCGCGTCGCGGTCGTATCCACACACAGCTGACAGCGACGAGGGCCGACACACCCACACAGATCAGGCCGTGATAATCTGAAATTGCCTCTTTTCAAAGATCTCTAAGTCCAGACTGGGTTACAGTAGAAAGTCACATCAGCAGCGTCATATGGTCAAAGTTACATGGAAGCTCTCTGAATTATCCCGCCAGTCAGTATCAAAACCAGTTTCTACTGAACAAAGGAAAGGCCATCAAAACAAATCTCAAGAATCCGTTTCATTACATACCACTTTTTAAAAAGACATTTTAAGGGAGTTGTTATTGATGCTTTAGTAATCAGTAATAATCTTTTTGATCTATACAGTGGGTTTATAAGTTTAAATGAATTTGAAAAGGTGATTTTTTTCACATTTTTTATAGATCAGTGAGGATCCATTTGTAAGAAAAACTTTGGGTTGCCAGGTTGTAAAATCTCTTAAAATAGCATATATCCATCTTAAGCTCATTAATATCCAACTCCAAACTTTATGTGTTATTGTAGTGGAAGAACCCTTTATTAATGACATAATAACACTTACTACTGCACTAAAGACATCGTAAACTGAGAAACGTATGAGTCTTTATAAATGACTTGATCACTCTCTATTAAGTTATAAATGTTAGTAAGTCATTAATAAGGTCACAGGCTTCTGACTTTCTAATAAGCCATCAAGCGTGCAGGTGTAAATGGTAATAAGCTGCTAATTGATGGACTTTGGAGAGCGGCAGAACTTCAATACAAATCTTGCTTCCTGCTGGTGTATTTCACCTAATGCCAATGTTCAGGACCAACACAGGGAAGTAAGTCGGGGTTGCAACAAACATTTGATCTTTATTAACTGTAAGCATCTATCTCTTACCCTGACCATATCATACTTTATTTGCCATAATCACAGGCTTTCCCTGATCTTAAACATACCATTGTTGTCATGCAAATATACTGTATAGAGCAACAATTTTAAAGACGTTGGCACTGAACGTAATCCAGGATTTTGCAGAATTGTCTAATATAGACGTTCTTGACTGGCGATATGGTTGCAGGTCTGTTATTAAGAGCTGAGTAAACCTGCGGAGACCTCTACCTTGAGGAAACAGAAAAGCACATCCAAATTATTAGTTCAAAAATGCTTTTTTTAATTACGTAAAACATTCCACTAAAAGGGTCAAAAGATGAATATGAGCAAATTATTAATCATGAATGGGATTTTTTTTCAAATGATAGACACAAAGATCACTTCAGCAACGTCTTATAAGGCACCAAATTTGGCTCATTATTGATCTAAAAAGCATAATAATAATTTATTAACATTAATAAATCCATAATTTATTACTTAGAAACCCTTTATAAAGTATGCCTTATAAGAAAGTTGTACAAAACGTTCTGACTTATGAATCCACAGCTGAAGGTGCACTCTGGGATATATTAGGCCGTCAGGACATACCGGCCGGGCCGCGACAGGGCAGAAGGAAATATTTCACAATTAAATATACAGCAGGATGGGGGAAAGGGCTTACAAAATACACCTCTTTTGCAATATAAACAGGATTTTCATCTAAATTGTGTACACAGCCGCAATAGTTCAGCTGGAGAGCCTCAGGTCTTAGCTCACTAATATGGCAAACAGCATCGATGCGGATATCACTCACGCAGACCCCAAAGTAAATACAACCCGGCGATTCATCCAAGGTAACAATTGAGGTTGTGTACGATATGATGGAATGCACAAAACCCCCCCATTAAACGCTAGTTCAAATATTTATATTTCTTTTTGGTATAAATATAACAGAAAGTTTCACAGTTCTGGCATTGTTTGGAAGGGCAAGGAACCCGCTCGTGTTATAAATGAGAGCTCGGTGACAGGTGGCGATGCAAAAATGAAGAGCGTCGGGGCCTGAAGGTAAACAGAGCGCAGTAACAATACGGACTGATGAGTTTGGAAGCGGAGCAGCGGACCGCAGCGACGCAGCAGCATATTTCACGAGACTGAGTCAGAGTTTTATTGCCTCGGTCAGGCTGTGAAGGAGAGGTCCACACACCGAGGGAACAGCTCTTGTATCCTGGATGGATTTCACTATTTCAACTTTTTTCTTTACCCCTCCACGTCCACAGATTTAAACATTTCCAAAGGGATAAATGTGTGTGTGTGATCCTGCAAATGCACATGTACATACAGTCACAAACTCTGCAACTCGATCACTCTCCACTTCCCTTGATGTGTGGCATATACTGCACAGACCAGAAGCGCACACACACTTCTCACCCTCTCTGCCTCAAACACACGAAACATTTCCATCACTAGATTTATGAGGATCTTTACAAACTACATTAATTCCTTAACTCATGTATGAACCCTACATTACTTTAAGTTAACCAAACCTAAAACACAGAAAAACGTATGTATGTTGCTTTTTTTGCATTTATCTATTTCCAGCAAAGCTCTAATGGCAACTCATAGTACAAAATGTTTCAGCAAGCTTAAAAATCAGCGCTAAATGTTCGATTTTAGTGTTGATCCTCCAAAATCAAAAAACAAAGACTTCTCTCTGCAGCTATTTTCCAGATGTTCAGCAGTCATAAAACTTGGAATGTGTTGTATAAAGAGGGACAGAGACCAATTTGTACACATAAAGGAGCAGAAATGGACCAGAATGCAATACTGCTATGAATAGTTTGCATTGTCCCAGTTCAAGTGTTGGATCCTCCAAACCCCACATTTCAAGACTTTAATGTCATCACAGGTCGACAAGGCCCGTCTCAATTCACCAGCTCCTTCAAATGCTAAGAAATGCTGCATCCTTTTGCCAAAATGTGCTGGTTTTAGTATCCCAGCATCCACCGTGCAGCTGTGAATTGTTTACATGCTGTTAACCACAGCATGTCATAGGAAAATATAAGTTACATGAATACATTTACCCTTTATATCAAATAGTTTGCCACTGTTACAGCACGGGTAGTACTGGAGAAATGATGAACGGCTATACCAGGTACTAACAGGCCACAACTTATACTGAGTGCCATCAGTTGCTGATGATAAAGAAGGATGTGGGCCTTTCCTGAACCACGGTTTGACTCCCCTTCTGCATCGCCAACCACAAACTGACTGCTCACAGCTCGTGGTTGGTTTCAGTTCAAACAAAAACTAAACTAAAATACTTCATGGATGGGAGTTGTTGTCATTGTCCATCATGGTCTCAACCAATGAGTTCCTCGCTGTATCTGCCGCCTACCAACTGTCTTGTGATCGTCTTCCTTCTCTCTCTTTCCCCTTACAAGCTCATATTTGACAAGACCCGCCTTCTTGAAGTTGGGTAACCAGTCACAATGACAACCATGTGACCGTGACACCAGTTGTCAGTCATGTGGTGAACTCGTCCTGTACCCAGTTTACCAAGTAGATTTAACCTGCGTGGACCATTTGGAAATTGCCTGGTGAAAAACTTCTATAGAGTTTTTTATTTTGACAGAAGCACTTGAACGCATCATAAGTTTTTGTCTCATTTTGGGAAGGAGGTGCAGGTTCAGCCTCTGAAGGAGGATCTAGCCCTGAAAATGGACACAGCTGTTTTAAGTGAAGGTCAACACTAACCAGTGGCATCTGACACCTGTAGGATCAGCTTGTTGGGATATCCCGCTGTCCTATTTCCGCTGTGTGTTGTGGATTTTGCTGTGAAATGGAGGAAATCACCAGCTGACTAAGGGAAAGGTAAACCTTGAAGTACTTCAGATACATAAATACTATAAACACTTGAGTCCCTGGTTGTCTGGTCTCCCCAGAGACAGATGGTTTGCACGCCCAACCATCCTTCTGAAGAGGTTTTGTGGCATTATGAAAATGTCACGTTACTTCCACCTTTGCTTTTGAGAGAGGACAGCCAATGCTTGTAAGGAAATCGTAAACACAGGTCATTTTAAGTGCTTAAACAAACAGTCTCAGTTTGTATTTAAGATGCTAAATTGATAATCTGAAAATATTTGACAGTGGATATCTCCCTGAACTCTAACCTTTCAATCCTGACCCTTAAAAATCATCTTAAGGAAGTCAGAACTGTCAAAATCTTCTTACTTTCCCCACTTTTCTATCCTTTTGAGAATATTTTGACCTTAAAAATACGAACACACATAATCAGATCTGTCCTCCCTGTGCAGCCCTGAATCGGGGGGCAAAACCACGGCAAATGAGCGCAGGCAAAGACCGACATCCTGACATGCGTTTTCATGGTGCCTGGTCCCCATAATGAACCAGAGCTGAAAAAGTGACTTAAAAAGCCGGTGTCTGGCTGGCAGACCTCGCACGAGAGCGGAGATCAATAGGAGGCGGCTTTGATAATTGCTCGGCGCTTCATTAAAAGCACGGCGAGCTCGTCGAGGATGCCCCCATCTTCTCGCCGCGGACAGGGCCACGTCACATCAGAGGCCAGATTAAAAAAAAACAAACACATGCACACACATATACGCACACTTAAAACTTCTCCCCCTCTCTGTCCATGATGGTAAACATGTTCTGATTGGCTTTAGGAGATGAGCGAGGTATCAAAGCCAGTTAATTTGCCCAGTTCGGAAAATCTGTCAGCGCTTAGAAAACCTTAAGGAGGAGGACGCTGTCGGCTTAAATACGACGTCTAAAAGCCATGACCGACCATCTCCATCTCATAGAACAGCACACACACTGTAGAAATTGTCTTTTTGTGGCTGAAACACACCAGCAGAATCGTTTTAATCAGCTCCGGTTTCTCTTGAAATCTCTAAAAAATTAGATTTCATTTGCTAAATAGAAAAAAGAAAAACCTCCTAATACTACTTGCTGCTAGTGAAATGAGGTTCATTAAGGTTTTGATGTGACTGGATAATCACCCTTCAAAATATAAGCAGCCCTGGTAAACATGAATTATCAGGGGAGGAGGAGGGGGGAGGAAAAACCCAGGAGCAGCAGGACCTCATTGGTAATGCAAAACTTTAATACTCGCGACTGAAGAGGCTTGACGTGCTGAGGTGTAATGTCAGCTATCGATTGATTGGCGGTCGGGTGTCTCTGTGTCAGGCCCCATTGACATTCTCTCATCTTACGATGGAGGGAACTTGTCGTGGATGTGCCAGGAATTCCTCGTCTCAGCGGCAGCTCGCTCTTCTTCTTCTCCCCTTTTCCGGGAAGGAATCGTAACGGATCTTCCAGCGTGTTAGCCGCAGCTCGGGCTGTTGCCTGTAAGTGCAAAGTCAATTGATCACCCTCCTCTCCCCCTCCGTGACACACACACAAACACACACCGACACATAATCACACATGCAAACATACACAGCACAGTTTCCCCTTACAGAACAGCAGCCTGTAAAGAGCTGATAAACCTGAAAACTGCCACTGGTTTGAGTTTCCGTTCAGGTTTTCAAAGGCCAGAGCTGATATTTTTAGACTTAAGTCACCATATTCTGCAACATCTTTTGTATTTTGAACAATCTTGAGCCAAAAAATGACATCTTGTTTTATTCATAGCTGTGTGAAAGGCTTTATGTATGGAAGCCCAGTCCCATCAAGAAGGTTTTAAAAAATGGATGAAAAGTTACAAACGGTAAAAACTAAAAGTGTGATAGACAATCAAAAGATGATTAACATTTTTAGGAAGGAAATCAACTACAAGTCAAATTCCTCACGCTCTTAAATCAAAACAATTTTAATAACCTTCAGGATCTCACACGATGGACTTTCTGTCTCATAGATATGACTTAATAAATCAGCATAGCATTGACGTAGTACTTTCTCATTTTGGTCAGTATCAATGCAGAAGTGGTGTGTTTTGAATCTTGACTTAGTGTCAATCAAGCTCCAAAATCCTACATTTCCAATTATGCAAATTGATGATTGATGCCTGGTTAATAACCATGTCTTTCAAACTCCATGCCCCAGTTTGTAACAAATGCTTTCTGTTACAAAATGTCTAGATCCCAAGCCAATATACCCGGATGATGTCAGTTGAGTCATTTTCTTACACTTTTGACTTTTTATCTCAAAGATATGAATTTAAAAAGAATCCATATTTTGATTTTGTGTCATCTCATTTTGGTCAAAATTGGTGCAGCAGAGGCAGAGATATCTTAACTCTGATCCCTATGGGTCAAGCTCCAGAACCACTACACTTCCCATAATGCAACTCTATTGCATAGCATCTTTCATTAGACCCTCCCTGACTGGTAAATGGCCATTCAAACTCTTTGTAGTTCCCAAGTTGACGCCATTTGAGTAATTTTGTCAGAGTTTAAAAAGATCCTCAAGAGCTACAAAAGACATCATACAGACTTGCAAATTGTCTTTGACATGTAAAATTAACGGAGTGCCCTTTTAATTAAGAGATTCTATTTCATAATTTTGACTTAGTGTAAGAATTTCCGTTATCGTTGTCTTTCCAAACTTCCATCTACTTCTTCTACGTATACTTTAAGTTTCCGTAAAGCATTTTGACAAAATGATGAAACGCTAAAACTCTTGAAAATCCATACTGAAGACACACTTTATCTCCATACACACACATACTGTATAGTCCCGATTCCCATAAATTCCAAAGAAATTTTTTTTCATTAAAAAAAGGACAATATCATGGTGAAATATCATTGTAAACCTTTTCTCATTGTTTCAGGAATACGTCTTAGTGTCCAATTTTGTTTAAATGCATCAGTAGTTCCAACATTTTTGCATAGTGACACTTCAAAGCAAGGTAGTGAGTGCTTGCAGGTTGCGTATCTAACCAAAGAGTGATGTTTCCCTCTCAGACGGTCTGAGAAGAGGTGAAACTATCCAGTGTCAAAGATTAGAGCAAAGTCAGAAACATAAATTTGTGTAGCAGGAACACTTGTTTTTCACGTCTCCTATCTTGTTAATTATTTTGTGACCCCGCAGATCTACAGTCTCCAGCGTTCCCTCAGGAAGATCTCAAGAGCCCCGCTTTGGGAAACACCGGCAAAGTGGAAACAAGTAGTGCTGTAATAATTTCCTGTTAATGCATCGTGATATTTCTGCTAACAGTCCCTCTGCGAAGCACCCAAACCTGCAGCGCTGTTATCTCCTCCCTTCTTTAATCCTTTATTCTGTTCCCTCCCCACCTCTCTCCCCACAAACGCTGACCTACAGTTTACCACAACATGTATCACACCTCTAAAACTCGCTCTTCATGCATGCATGCACGCCTGCACACGGTGCATATGTATTTTCTCAAAACAAACTCCCAAACACCCGGAGCGAGCCTGCGTTGTTAGGTGACAAGTCAACGCCACCACCCCTTTCCTCCCCATCCCTGCCACCACGCCCTCCCCCTCTGTACAAAAATAAAAACACACTGTGAGGTGGGGGTGGGGGTGGGGGGGGTGTCTACACCCCCTGGTCCATCGCTCTCAGCAGGGGTTATTGATTGTGACGTGCGCTCGCAGTGCACCTTCCCAGTCGCCTGTCAGCCAGATGCATGCTGGCAGGTCCGGTCCTCCCCCCCTTGACAGCTCCCGCGTGGCAGGGAGGTTGTAGGGGTGGTGATGGTGTTGGAGAGGGGGGTGGCGTTTGTCAGAGAGCAAAACAGAGGGAGAAAAACAGCTGGCGGGGCCCTGGCCCTTGATTTCTCTCCCTCTCTGCTCTCCCTGAGCCTGCAGAAGGTGAACCCCGACCCCTCGACCCCCTCAACCTCACTCTTGTTTGCGTCGTTGCCATCGTCGCTACAAGGTGAGTGGAGCTGCCTGCGCGGGTTAGGCTCTGTTTGAGGATACTCAGGTCTGTCACAGTGCATTTTTTCCGCTTTTTCACCCCAGAAAGCCCCTCAGGATACGGATGAACCGTTTCAGTCTGTGCTCTGCATTACTGTCGCTTTTCACCGCCACGTTTAGTACGATAAATCCCCCCCCTCCCCTTCCTGCCCTCCCTGTAACAACCAACCAACCAACCCCCCACCTGCGCAGCTTGTTTAACGCCAGCGTCTCCAGAAGGTGCATCCTGTGCGCGCTCGGCGGCTGAGACAGGTAATGAGTTAGCTCGGGGGAGGCCGACATGACTGCACGCGTGTGAGAGTGTGAAATTACCTGACACAGCTTTCATCGACGCAAGGTGCTTCCCCCGTCTGTGTGTTCGCAGCCGTGGGATTTGTACACACATGTTCACAGAGAGAGAGAGAGAGAGAGAGAGAGTGGAGAGAAGGAGGTGGGAGAACATAACATATGCCATTTGGTGAACGCTTTAATCCAAACCGCCTAATGGTGCCATTAGTGTATGAGGCTCCACTGGCAGTCTGAAAGGGCCCCGTACACATCAACAGTAACATATACAGAACATAGCTGCGAAACAAGTCGCACTATGATTTCATCACTGTACAAACCCCCCATCTTTAATACTTTAATTTCATAAAATGCAAATACTTAAATGTTATTTCTGCATTAAAAGATAGCTGGGGGTAAAGGATAATTATTTTATCAGGTATTCTCATCAGAAGTAAAACAAAACAGACCTGAGTACAGCGGGGGAAGCATACACACAGAAGACATACAAAAAGCATACTTCAGTCACACATATTGTTCAATTAAAGCAGTTACAAAACACTTCCAGCGTCAGAAACGATCGTATACATCTCTAAAGAGTCCAAACTCCTGGAAAGCAGTCCCAAGTTCAGTATTTACACACGGGGCATGAAGAGTTAATCAGTCTTGAAATCTGGTCCAGTTTGAGAAGAATAGACTCAGCACCTCCCGTGTTTCTTTACAAGTGAAAGAGATTATTCAACTTAATTTTTATGGATTACTGTGAGGTGTTTGTGGTGTCCTCTGATTGGTGGACTTTTCCAGGTTAATTTTTGTGGAAGTACTTGGCTGATTGCGGGCCTGACAAAAGAATCTTATCTCCTAAAGTTTCACCGACATGGCAACAAAATAAAGTGAGTACAAGTGGCCGATTTCTGGTTCCTTCTCACTCAGGTTTGGGCTAAAATAACCAAAAAGATGCAACATCACAAAGCGGAGTGTGCTCTTTTGCACCTCTAACCACACCGAACAGCGACGTCACAGGGTCCTGGAGTACACCTGTACTTCACTGCAGGAAGGTGAGAAGTTAAACCACTGGAGGTCAGCAAAAACAGGATTCTCAGGCGGTGTTAAGTTGCTCTTTAAAGGTGGTGTACTGGATGACATTATGCTACATTACAAACATGAGGGGGGCAGAATAAAAAACACCATTACTAACTATGACCTCAATGCTGAAACCTATAATTGAATATGAGTGTACAGTGCATTAGATTGTACAGGTGTACCTAATAAAGTGGCCACTGAGTGTATAATCCACTGTGAAAGAGCCAATTGTTCACATTATTCACGTCAACAACACGTAATCTGCACTGAGTTGAAGCTGATTTTATTAAACCTCCTCAGATCTTGTTGGCCTTGCTTAAAGCTGCCAGTATTAAATCCACTCTGCAGCATCAAAGTGTTTCACAGAAAGGTGAACAAGCTGTGGTGGACTGAGAGTAATAACCAGCATGTGTTGGGACAAGCCCGAAATACTAAATGGATCATAAGTAATAATCACCCCAGGGTTGCAGACAATAAGCCCCCCTCCCCCCTCTGTATCTCAATCCATTTGTCTTGGAAAAGGAAATTACTAAATCCAATACAGTTCGATAAAAATCTGGCCTGTCTGGATCGGCTGCTGGAGGATAATGCAGCCTGATAAAGGCGCTCGTTTCCGGCCGCGCGCCATCCGTCATCCGGGGGTTGCTCCCCTGGTCAAGCTGTCTGCTGCTCCAATAGATGACTGTAGCAGTTCAGCTGCTTGCTCCGCCGCCTCGCGGCCTCCACTGCCGAGGTTACAAAGTTTAGTTGTTTTGTAAAAGCCCGCTCTGTGCTCTACAAACTGTAGGAATCATTTAGCTGCTTCTCACGGCGCTGTCATGGCCTGGATCACAACAACAGCTGGGTTTACAGCAGGATTTAGAACTGTAAGACTCTTCCTGACTTTGTCCTCACTTACTTCAGTCACTGATCCTGATACTGCAGGAATAGAAGCCTGTTCTACTGTTGTAGTCACTTAATGTCGCTCTGGATAAGAGTGTTAGTCACGAAGGTAAATGTTCACACAAGAATCCAATCATCTCTGATTCTGCTCTTCTGCATCTCATTTACTTCATTTTTCATGTTTTGGAGGTTATTTAAAGTCGGTTTGGTTTAAATGGCTGCGGTTTGCAGCAACTGAACAGTAAGTAATTAAAGGGAACTTTATATTTTATACATCAGTAAGTACATTTTATTTGTATGGTAACAGGAATACAGAAATTTAGTTTTAAATGGGTTGTCTTGCTGAAGATGTATACAGATTTTCTCATCCCATAAAGGAATATTTAATCCTTCAGTTTTCTCGTCTGGCCTCTAGCTGCAGCATGCACATGAGTTTTTTGGGGAGACCCTTGGAAAGAAAAATGTATCCACACTTTATTTCTAGCAGGTTGGACTGTTGCATTAAGTCATATGTGGGCACGCCTCCTTTGATTCTTGCTCAGACTTTGTCATTGAATTGATGTGGCCACTGGTCCATGATGATCTCTGACTTGTTTTTTGGTTCAGTCGTCGCCTCCTGCTCCTTATTTTTCTCCATAAATGATCATCGTAGGAACACTGGAATATTTATTTACATTTTGTCTGACTGTAATGTCGACAGTGCAAAAATGTGAGCTTTTTCTGCTGTTGCGGTCATTGTACATTGCTCTTGTTACAGGGGAGCAGAGCACACAACCTGTTTTGCATGTGATCTGTCTACTGTACATGCACCCTCCTGTCCCACGTGCATGTCTATGAGTTGTGAGCAGTAGTTAAGAAGTCAGCTTCATTTAAGTAACTTTTAGATTCCTAAAGAGGCAAAAATATACA
Organism: Oplegnathus fasciatus; assembly: GCA_003416845.1. NCBI lineage: Eukaryota > Metazoa > Chordata > Actinopteri > Centrarchiformes > Oplegnathidae > Oplegnathus > Oplegnathus fasciatus. Next base: position 313,682 of record NTHP01000403.1, on the reverse strand, counting down.
ATGTTTCACCAGAAAAAAGCATCGATTAAAAAAGTCTGAAAAATTTCCATAATTTTGTCTTGTCTTGTTTCAGGTGATCATCTTGCGACCCCTTTCACAGGTTGGGAACCACAGATCTGATTTCTTGAAATGTAAATGTGCTTATAGACTTCCAGTCATCCCTGACATTATGTTTTATTGTTTTTGGGGAGACCATTTAGATTTTTTTGCTTGAACGAACGGTCTTGGGTAGTACCGTGACCTCTGACCCTTGTAGGTCTCATTACTGTGTTGGTTTTACAGTTTACACTCCAGAAATGTGAGCATATTTCACTGTTGCAGCAGTTTTAGGTGGCTCTGGATGAGAGCTTCAGCTGAATACCTGAGATGAAATGTAACCGAATATGCTGTGCGTCCTGCAGTCTGACCTATAACTCCTCACGGCTGTAGGCATGTGTTGTTGGCAGGAGCGCTGTGTGAGCACTAACACACTAACAGTGAGCACAGAGGGGCTGTACACTCTTAAAAGTGCAGTTTAATCAGGGTTAAGAGAGCCGCTTAGCACCTCAAAGTTGCTTAAATCAACGCTGAAGGAACCTCTGGATGTTGGAAGTATTGTTGAGGCTTGTCTGAGCTCTTGTTTTTACTGAAGAACCTGTAAATGTTGAAGTCCTTCAGAGAAACCCTAATCACTATGAAGTCACACAAGGATTCAGTGTGTAGAAATAGGACACAGAAATGAATACTAATCGCCTATTACGATGCAGATTTGCTTAACAACTCGCTCTCGGTGGCCTGAGGGAGAACAGGATGTGTCGTCTTTTACTTAAGGTGCTGCATGACCTCTGCGCGACCCGCTATTAAAGAGGGACAAATGTTGCTGCTGTTAATGAGCAGAGAGCAGCGGAGCTCATAAAAAGGTGTAAATATTAGGACACTATCACAGACGGAGAGAAGAAAGAGAAGGAGATGTAGTGTTAGCAAATTGTAGCTTCACTGTATAGAATTAAGGAGTGAAGGGAGGCAGAGAGAGGCTGGAAGTGTTCAGCTTAAAACGTCTCTTAAGTCTGCAGATACAGCACACATGGTCCTCACTGTAGCACAGCAAGCGTCATAGTTGCATTCACTTTTGTGACATGCAGACGTATTTTGTGGACAGGAACACTGTATATCATAGCAAGTCATTGTCAGTTAGGGTCATCACAGTAAAGCGTAAATCATACTTACACTTAAATATGATATATTGTGCCCACATAGATGTGAAGGTCCACGTGAAGTACATAACTTTAGTAATTTGCCCATGTCCACGGGGGTCCTCATGGATCCCGATGTAGTACAAACTGCATATACATTTGCTGTCTATGTCCATTTTTTAATGGTACCTGGTTCCCAACTGTTTCTCAGACTTCTCTTTAATCTGTTATGTTGCTTTATATTTCAGTACTTCAGTACTCAGCTTTGGGCCTCTAACATTTTAAATAAAATGGTCTAAAAAGGGGGAAAATCCTATTTTAATTGAACTACTTATAAATCATAGACATGACAACGGGTCAGGACATGGCACACAAGTAGACCTGGCCTTGTGTAAAGGGGTCACAAGTAAAAAAGGTTTGGAGTTGGACATCTGACCTCCCTAACACACAATTGCATTTTAAAGCAGCTATAATCAAAATGATCATAAGGATAATATTGATATGTATCTAATGACAATGTGATAGGAGTTGCTGACAGTGATGAATGTGCAGCTCTCCTCGGCTTTAGGGAAGTTCACTCTCGCCGCTCTCATAGCGTCGTTTTCAGAGAAAAAGCTGTAAAGACCAGCTGGTGAACATAGTGGAGCATTTAGCAGCCAAAGAGCCAGATATTTCCCTCAGGAGCTGGTGGAGACCAAAAACAGAGCTAAAAGAGAGAGAATACTGGACTTACATTCGTCAGGTGACACAAACACGACCACAAATGAATGATCATGTTGCTCCGTCACTGCTGGATGTGTAAATAAGAAACAGAAATAAGTTATTTAAAGTGTCACTTTTCTTGATTCTAGTGCAGCATCCTGCACTTTTCTCCCTTCTTTCTGTATAAACACACATTTGTATAAGATTCTTGAAACAAATCTGTTCTGCACTGGCAGATTTATCACTTTTAGGGTTCAATAATAGACAAAAAATGTTTGAGATTTTTTGCAGTGCGTATTACATTAAATTTTTTTGTACAGATTTGTTCTATTTTGCCTTGTGGTTCATCTTGCTTTGTATTTTTTACTCTTTGTGTCTTACTGTAAGTCCTGAGTGTGTCCCAAAAGCAGTCAAACGGATATGCTGTTAATACCTAACCTTGATTTCATTTTATGTTTTCATTCATAAAATGAGTATACATTTTAATATCTCTAAGAGGGCAGTAAGTTATAGAAAAGTGGATAAAAACACGTCTAAAATATCTGAGATGAGGCCAGAGTCAACATTCGCTTCTTTCAGTCTGTGTTCAAATCTGCAGTTTTCACTGAGGTGTTCCTGCAGTCCTCTTTGTTTTAGTCAATATGGACCAACTCTGAGTGATTTGACTCGAGAGGCCACTCTGGTCACCCGCCCACCCTTCTGAAGCCCACCAAGGCTGAATAATGTGAGCGTCTCAATTCGATTCACGTCCCTGCCGCAGCATTTCAAAAGACACTTAATTTCATACTTGTTTACGGCTCTCTCCAGAGATCTAAAGTTCAAAATCGCATGCATTTTTAATTCCAAATTAAGCCAGGGAAGAAGGAGGAGGAGGAGGGGAAAAAAATTCCATGTTCACTTCGCCACATTTTGACAAACATGACCTCCCCTCGCTGGGGTGGAGGGATTATGTGGAACAAAAGTTGGCCCACTCGCCGTACCAGGGCTTAAGGCTATTGGGGCGACAGATTAGAATATCTTTCACCCTCTCAGGGAGATAAGAGAGACACAACCATCAGAAAACGGTGCAAAACATAATGAACTCGTGATCTCCCACCACCAAAGAGCATGTGTGAAGTTGAGATTCATAAATCTTCAAAATAGTAATGCAGATTTGTGGATTTTTTTTTTTCGCTACTTATGCGTCTCTTAATGCTTAAAACATGATCTGGGTTATCAAAGGTTGGAAAAATCTTCCTGCTCATTGTCTTTTCCTCGAGGAGTCCACTACACAGCCAAAACTATCACCCTCAGCTTGGCTGTTTTGTTGCCGTATTTCGTTTCTTATTATCCCAGATAATTACAAATATGTCAGGCGTGTCACCGCATGACGTCTGCTGACGCCGGCACGTTGGCGAGCCGCACGGCTGAAATGACACGGTGATACATCTCACCCTCTCCCGCTCTCAATTAGCTCCCGGTGCTCCAGGTTAATGGAACTTTTGATTGGGGAAAACTCTGGTTTCCTGGCCGCCCGGTCTCCTTGTAGATGGGACGTATGGGGGGTCGACCTCGTCCTTATCTGCTGTTGCAGAAAGCCGAGTTACTCAGCTGCTCTAATGTGTGTTTTCCACTCCACCTAAGTGTACCCAACCACCATGCTTCTTATTTGGCTTCCTTTACATTTTACTTTGGCGTTTGTATAATGAAAGCAGACTGGAAGTACACTGTAAAAATGCACTAAATTTGACCAAAAGAATCTCTAAATGGGTCAAAAATGCTACTGTAATCGATTTAAAGGTAATCTAATGCACTAAATAACAGCAGTTATGACCTCACACACAATGTACTGCATTTTTAACAGATGATGTCATGATTTAATAATACTGACGAGTGTTATTCATGCAGGATAATCATTATTATTAGTCAACAAATGTTATATTAATACTTAAAAGTAATAACGACCAGATGATGTAGCAATGTGTTGTTATTATATCATCACTGAACACATTTGATCATTGATTTGATTCTTTTCAGAAGAATAAAAAAATTGGATAAATTTGCATATTAATAAGAAAAAAATGATTTTAGTACAAAATAAAGCTTTTTAATCCTGTCAAATACGACGTATATAAATACGGGCATATTGATACTTTAATTCGCTTTTTTGATTTTACGAGCAAACTGCTTTTGTTTTCCGATTATGGTCCAGTTTTGTCCAGTTAGAGAAGAAAAAAAAAGAATTGCAACTACAAACAACTTGTGCCAACTTACAGCCTTGACAGCAGTCAAACATGTTGAACTTCCGAACTTAACAGGAAGTAAACAAAGTGTCAGTGCTTTGTGTTTTAGATGCAACACACTCTTGTGAGGCAGTGATGCTGCAGCAGCTCATGAGTTGGTTTCAGCCGGCTTTTTGTGTTTGTTCCTCCCTACAACATTTGGATTGACCTTCAGGAACTTCAAGATCTTAAAAGGAGTAGAGGTCCAGCAGGTGACGCGCTTACGTCTCAACTCAGCTTTTTCCTGAACCCAGATTAGGTCTGTTGAGGTGAAGTTTGACACCAATAAGCTGTTCTTGGAATGAATCTTGAGTTTTTCTAATTGGAAAAGTGACCACCTCATAAATGCTTCACATAATAATCAGCTCAGGTTGAATCTGCAACTTTCTGCAGCTCATTCCTGTTGGTTTGAAGTAAAAAATACAGTTGAAAAACCTAGAAACATGAACGTATTAGTATATTATTCAAGTATTATATATTATTCAAAAGGACAGGTGTGAGTGGACAACAGCAGAGTAACACTACACCAAATTCAATCGTTGTTTATTGAACTTTTATTTAACTTGAGATACATCATGTGTTTTACAAGAGAGCTCTTGGGCAGCTTAAAACCAGTAACACACACACACACACACACACACGTGAACATAAAGTCATCTTACAACATTTACATGCAGCACAGTAAAACAGGACCTAAAAGACATAAAAAGAAACAACATTTATGCCTGTTTTTATCAGATTACTCATGAAGCATGTTTTTAATGTTGCATTTGAATTTCCGATACAAATGAAGCATTCCACTGTACAGATGGATGTAATGATGTATTAATTAAAGTCATTTTAGATTAGATTTGAGCACTTTGAAGTTCATCAACAGCTCATATAATAAAAAAACACAACTGTAGCTGTTATTCAGCTACTGTAAAAGTTTAACTGTGTCCTGGCTGCAGGTGATTTTAGTGTATTTTAAGATCCCGTGTGACTATTTGTCACTAAAGACAGAGTTTGGAGGGTAAGTCGTGGATTTCAGTCCATCTCAGCTCCACTAAATGACCAGCAGAGCCTCGGCCTCGCGCTGTGTTCCCTCCTCGGCGGCTGGGCAGGGAGGTCAGTGAGATTACTGGACACACAGTCAGCCTCGCGTTCAGCATCCCTCTGCACAAACCTCCTCCGGCCAAACAAAACCCGCTATCAGAGGATGACACGAAACACCAGCCCGCCGGGCATCTTCCTCCTCTTCCTCCTCCTTCTTGTCCTCCTCCTTCCTCCGCCGCTCTGGAGCAAACGCACCAGTGAGTTTCACTTCAGCTTGTTTGCGGCCATGTTGGAGGCAAGGTGACAAGAGCAGTGCAAGAGAAACATTTCTGTAATTTCCAAAAAAGAGCTTAAGGTGGAATTGTTCTCCAAGGGGGGAAAGCTGCCACCTCTCCCTCTTCTTCCCCTCCTCCCCCTCAGTTTACCTAACTCACCAAAAGAAGGGGGAGATTTATCCACACACACACACACACACAAACACACACACAACCCTCCTGAGGAATGGCTGGCGAGCAGAGAAGAAATGCGCCCTGACAATCTCCCCTTCCCTCCGGCGGCTGGATGCCAGAAACGAGCGCTGTTTCTTCTGAGAGATCTTTTACCGAAGATGCCAGGGATTAAGAAAGAAAAGACTGCAGGACACTGCTGTGTCACCTAGCATTAAACAGCCCTAAACTCTCCGGTTATGAGATACTCTGCGCAAAATAGGTCAGGCCGGGCAAAATGGGAGAGAAAAAAGGAAAAAGAGAGGTTTTGATTTCTTATCTTTTTTTCTTTTCGCTGTTTTTCTCTTGCCTCCGAGCCCTGATGCCCCTGGACTCTTCTCTCGGTGGTTGGTGCCTTCACACACAAACACACACAAGCTGAACACACATGCAAATCAGAATCAGTTTTACTGGCAAACTACACATGAGATGAAGATGGAGGAATTGAATCAGTTTAATAAGTTTTGTGTTAAAGGATATTTGAGAATATAAAACTTAAACGCCGCCTGTACAGAGATGAATATATGGAAGAAATGTTTTAATGAAAGGAAAAAAAGCTAAATTGTCTTCAGATTTAAAGAATCCTGCTCTGGGATCTGAATGTTTTCTTCAAAGAAGAAAACAGAAGCACAAAGATTTGAATCCTTTAAACACAAAAAATAAAAGTGAAAGTTTTAAATACGTATATTTAAAAGCTAGAAAACATTTGAGAGTGTAAAACTGATGTCAAGTTTTGTTCTTCACAGGTGTCTGAAGTTAAGAGGAATATTCTGGCTTGTGGACACCAAGAAAGAACTCGAGTCGAGGTGGGTTACAAAAGGAAAAAAAAGGAAAAGAGTGAGATGAAGATTTAATTTAAGGGTTTAAAGTCATGTTGAAGTTATTAACTGCAGTGTGCTCTACATCTGTAAACTTAGAATAGCTTCTGTGTTGTAGCCTAAAACATCATCACTGGCAAAGATTCATATTTTAGGTGGATTTTTCCTCTGTGATACTCTAACATTGTTATTAGCTTATGGTACTGTTATGTAATTTATATCTAATTTTATACCGCAGTGTAATAGATCTAACTTGTATGGTAGAAATATAGTTGCTATTGGCTATTATTGAAGTGCATTTGTATTGGGATGTGAACCTAATCAGCTAATCAGCACCTGATGATTTAAAAGGCACACCTGACGGCAATTAAGCACAGAGTGAATCTGATGAAGCAACATGCGAAACGTGTAGTTCACTCCTCTTTGTTTTTAATGTGATTTGCCAATAAAATAGTGTCTTTATTGTACTGTATTTATAGATTAATATTTGTAAAAATATATAATATATATATATATATAAAAAAAAATTTTTTGCCACATCCTGTGATTTTTCTCCGTCCTCAGAGAATATTCTGATACATTAAAAGCTCCGGTCCGGTGAGAAACTGCTCATTTTTAAATCAGCTCATCACAGAAATGTGGTTAAAATGTAAGATTTCAGGTTAAGTTTGGGTAATTTAAGCAAAACAGCTCATCTGCTGTTGCTAACGGTTCAATAAAAAGAAAAATGTAAGAAGAAAAGCACGTACATGAGATCAATGAGGTTGGTATTTTATATACCTGCAGTATATTGACATTATTTTAGTTATAATACTGCATATTTTCATTAAATTGAAGTTTTCTAGGCCATTTTAAAAGTGAAACTTTCCACTGCTTTCTTGTTAATTGTTAATTGGAAAATTAGTTTCATTTAGTTTTTAGACATTTCAGGTTCAGTGCAGTAACTACAGCAGCTGAATGACAAAAACTTCTGCTCTAACGCCTGCAACTAAGGATTATTTTCATTACCGCTGTATTTTGCAGATCATTTTCTTAGTTAATGAATAATCATTTGGTCTGTACAACACCAGAAAACAGTGATAAATGCCCATCACAGTTTCCTACAGCTCAGTGTAATGTCATCAAATGTCCGGATTTTTCTAACCACGAGTCCAAAATCCAAAGAGAATCGTTTTATTGTGATGTAAGACAATGAAAAGAAGCAAAGTCTGAAATTTGAGCGCCTGAACCATCAAATGTTCGGTAGTTTTGCTTGAAAAAACTTTTAAAAAGACTTCGATTATCGACCAGTCGTTGCAGCTCTGCTCTTATTCCTGAAAACTGCTCTGTAGTTGAGGTTAATGAAAGCTTTGAGGAGGTAGCTGGAGGTAGCTGCCTCACCACTTTGAGTCATTACATTTTATATTTACAGTATTTACTACTTTAGCTGATTTATACAAAAAAAGTGGTCCATCTCAGCTGGAAAATGTTGGTTTAATTTTTCAGTTTTGCATCAACTTTCTTATGCTTTTTTTTTTTTTNTTTACAGATTTTAGAAGCAACACCTCTGCAGGATTAAAGGAGGGCCGAGGTCCAGGTCAAGTGTTTGAACTTCTACAATGTGTGCCTGCTGCTTTGCCTGAGAGTGACATCACGAGTTTAAAAACTTTTACATTTTTGTATTTTTTTTAGTTGATACTTTAGAGACAGCCAGGAAACGTGGGGCTAAGAAGGCGGTATGTCGTGCAACAAAGGTCCCCAGCAGGATTGTTGGGGTTATAGTGTGTGTTTCTTAAACGCTACGGAGGCCACCAGGATGGCCTGAAAAAACTTGGTCATCACAGCCATCGCTGCTCTTTCAAGAAACGTCTGGTCTTGCATTCTGAAAGAAAAGCGGCCAAAAGTTTCCCATCGTCTTTGTCATCTTTGCGAAGCCGCTCGGCCTGCTCTGAATAATTCAGCGGCTGCCTGGTCGAATGCAAACAAACGGAATAAAACATAGATAGTTATGAGGCATAAATATGAACAAACAGCATCTAAAAGCATTAAGGAAACAGAGAGTGTCTGGGTTTGGAGCGACAGATGAAGACAGTGTGTTTGACTGGCTGGACGGAGCCGTTACCCCCCCCCACATCTCATTCGCCCCCCTAATGATGTGTGGCCTGTCAGAGAGACGCAGCCAAATTACATTCAGGACTACAAAGCTTTCGTCCGAGGTTTTCTCTTTCTGTGCAACACCCTGCAAAACAATAACTGGGATTCAGCAGCTGCAAATTGCACTAAAATTTCCCATTCTCTCTCTGTGAATTATTAATGAGAGCCCAACCAAAAAAGACAAAAAAAAGAAGGGAGGGAGAGAAATATCTACAGCATGCCCGAGCAGTGGAGAATGCTATAAAGCCGTAATTATGCCAGAGAATGAGAAATGGAACAAAGTTGTTGGAGCCAGAAAAGGCGAGGCAGAAACTGAAACTAAGAGCTGGAAATTTAGAGCTCAGAGGGTGAAAAGAAAAGTAGTTTTATTACATATGCAAAACGCCAAAGCTGCAGGATCGACACACAATTAAAACGGGGATGAACAACAGCATTTGCATCCGACTCTGTCAGGTTTGTGTGAAAGTGAAGAAATGTGGAAAGGGAGGAGGAGAGGTCAGAATGCCAAAGTATACAGGATCGGTTTAAGAGGGAGAACCCTATAGCTCCGAATATGTTGTTTTGTAGGAAATATGAAAAGCAGCCTGTTTTTTTCAGCATTAGTTTGACACCATTTCATAAACTAAAGGTTTGTACGACAAAAGCAAAACAGAACATTTCTCTTGAGAGTAGCAACACGCTACCTGATGCTCAGAAATCCAAATCGATATAGTTTTACTCCACAGATAACTTTTTTTATAAGATGGTCTCGTATAACAAAACACGACTGCAGGTAGTTTTACCTCACACATTTAATAAAGTAAATTTAATAGAATTTACATTAAAATGCCAACAGCAACAAGTAACACGCACAGAAGAGTTGCATCAACTGAAACTCTAAAACTAAAAAATCCTTTGAACCCCAGAAACACTGATGGATATTTGGGGCTGTACAGGAGAAAAAGAGCAGCAATAAACCAGTAATAGTAAATGACAGATGGAAAGATAAATATATAAAAAGGTAAATAAACTATGATTTCCTGGCATGATTTGACAATGGAGGGTTATAAACCAGACAGAGCCTGCTCCAATCAGACAACAGATGCAGTGTGGAGGCTCATCAACAAGAGCTGATAACGGCTTTTATACAATATCAGATATCAGGCAGGGACTTGCTGACGGTGGTGGAAGAAGTACTCTCATCCTTTACTTAAATAAAAGTATTAATACTGCAGTGTAAAAGTGCTACATTGAAAATTTTACCCAAGTACAAAAGTATTCTGAGGAAAATGTACTTTTAAAGTATCAGTACAGAATCAGCATTTTATGTTGTTAATACGTTTTGGTAGTTTAATCTGCAACACTGTGTAATATTTTGAAAGCTGATCACACGTTTTGTTCATTTAAGATAAGATCGGACTTTATTCATCCAAGAGAACGTTTTGGACCAAAGATGCTCAGTGTACATAGCAAAGTAAGTAAATAGAAACATAGTGAATACATGCATGTTATATGTACATACATAGTAAATAAAATCAACCATTAAATAAAAAGCACAAAAGTAAAGTAGCATAAAATTTTGCATCAAAGTTGTATATAAGTACAGAAATGGAGTAAATGTACTCAGTTACATTCCACCTCTGTTTTTTAAGTGATTGATTTAAAGGCAGTAATGTGTCCCGGTGAGTCTCACTTCTACTGATTTAATACTTGACGTTTCATGGAACTTATACTTTGAAAAGTTAAAACATGATTTTAGATGTTTTACAAGCAATATTCATATTTACTCAATATTCATAAAATATTCAAATTCAGGAAAAAGGGATCGGATGACATCTCATAATGGAGTTGACTGTGAGGTGGACAGTTGCCATTTCGGCAATTGGGCTTTTTTTTTGCTAGTTTTACTTCGTATTTCACCTTTTTTCATCAAGGGGACTTATTGTGTTTATGCAGGACGTCGAGTCCTCATTTTTGCCTGGTAGATGCAGACATATAAAATGTCAGGATTGGTCCTGGGCTTTGAAAACATTAATCTCAGTCCAACGTTAAAACATCAACTTCTTCTTGAGGATCGATCACAGCTACACAAAACCAGTCTGGAAAACCTGGAAGATGTTGTCAAATAGCTGAATTCTGCTTCTTGAATAGCACTGATGTGTTGTATCCTGTTCCAGGGAAGAATTTTCTTATCAGGGTGGAAAACTCTGTCGCAAACACTCAATATTTAATATAATGTTCAAATTGCTAAATAATACACTTCATGATTCTTTCTTTAAATACCTTGTTTAGCCCAACATTGAAAGTGTGTTTGCATGAAAACACACACAAACACACACACACACACACATCCTCACTGTTCTTGTCGTGAGCCAGAGTGTCAGCCAGAGTATCTCCCCCTCTGTCACACACACACACACACACGCAAACACACATAGGGTTAGACCGAGGGCCTGGCATGGATCCTCTGCTCACAGGAGGCAGTGGCGTCCCTCAGGGATCCATAACCAACCAAATAGCTCTGAGAGAGAGAGAGAGAGAGGGAGCAGCTAGCTCGCTCGCCCAGCTGGGCCTCGGCACTCTCTCACTCACTGTGTGTGTGTGTGTGTGTGTGTGTGTGTGTCGAGGGAGGAGGATGGTGGACCAGATGACACAGGCGACTCCCAGCATACTGCGGGTGAAATTAGGTCGTTCACCTGATCTGGAGAGAGAAAAATTCAGGAGTTTGATAGTAAAATGAGACCGTTTATGTGGCCAAAAGTATGTGGACACCCAAATGTTACTATTGAACATCTCATTACAAAACCATAAGCATTCGTCTGCTGCTATAACAGCCTCCACTCTTCTGGTTTCAGTCTTTCCACCAGATTTGGGCGCCTCTCTGCCATTCAGACACAAGAGCGTGGAGTAGGATGGGGTTGAGGGTCAGGCCAGTCAATGTCATATAGCAAAAGTGTCCACAAACTTTTGGCCATGTATTGTATGTGACCTTTTTATATCGTTTGTTAAATGAAATGTCTGGTGAAGGACGTTGTACTTAAAACGTAGCATTATTTAATAAGTGCTGACAGGAGCTAATTTTTGATATTTAATCAATGTTCTTTCATTTTGAAAGAACAAAAAAATGCGATAAAGTTTCACCGCTATTGGATGATAAACTGTTTATTTTCTCCTGATGTGACTCTGGAGTAATTTGTTGTGCAAATACTTTACATGAATCAATACAGTGCTAAAAAAAAGTCCATCAAAACCCCCAAGTTTTATTCAGTCTGCTGGCCGATTGTTTAATTTAACAACAAACAAGAGTCAGGCCTGATTTAATTTTAATGCAGAGCAACATGTTTCATCATTTTCATCAAATCAGGACACCACAAAGAAAAGCCTGACCTCCACAGTCAGACGCTTTCATTTGCTTTTATGAGTAAATGACGTTTTCATGTTTCAAACTGAGAATATGAAACATGTTTTGGTTTGGCAGCAGAAAACTGTCTGGACTCGTAAGTCAGATTTTCTTGAGATAAGAGATGCACATTCTGTTATCTTCCGTATTATAATATGAAGAAATTTAGTATTTGAGGCTTCTGATATTGCATTTCTTCTTCTTTTTAAAAGGTCAAAGTAGAAGTATTTTGTCTGTACTGGAGGAAACGCTGCAAAGCAGTAAAAACGGCTTCATGGTCCCACAGTGAAGGCTCCTTTACAAGGTCTCCTGAGGAAGTACTAAAAGTTCAACAGTCTGCAGCTCGGAGCCGGGGTCAAATAGTTTAAAATGTGCAAAAACAAAACAAAAGGTGTTTGATTTCTTCAGCCTGGCGTGCCAGGTGGGAGGAGTTTCACCACACAGGATGATCCCCTGAGTGACCCCGACTTTCTGTAACTCATATTTTACCCGACACAGCTCCTGTTAACTCCACCTGTTCGGGGTTAAAGGTCACGATGAGTGGTGTGTGTTTGTGACTCAGGATTTTAAAAACTCTTTGCTGGATGATGCTGCTGGTTGAGATAGATTCAAGTGTTTCCTGGTGCTGTTCTGCCCTCTGCTGGCTGCTGAGTGGAAGTGTCACAAGTCGAGTTACAGCAGGAGTTTTATTTTAAAGCTGCACGGCATCAAAATGTTTGTTTTCTTTCAGTCTGTTTTTTAAATCTTCAACCTCAGGCTTATACACCTAATATTGGCTCAATACATCAGACTTGAAAGAAACATTTTCCCTTTTTTCATGTTGTAAGTTGTGCTCGTTTTCATATCGTGAAGCACTTTGTAACTTTGTTAAGAAAGTTAAGCCGCGCGGTGACCGGATCGGAAAAGAGAAAATCAATCCACGACATTTAGAGGAAAATCTAACTTTACATCTTTAACTAGAACTGCACTGAACACACAGTAGTCATTTGTTTGTCCTATTCATAATTTAAAAGTATAGTGAAGTAAAAAGTACAATATGTCCCTCTTAACTGTAGTGGAGTAGAAGTATAAAGTAGCATAAAATGAAGATACTCAAGTACAGGTACCTCAGAATTGTACTTAAATACAGAACTTGAGTAAATGTAAAATATGTTTACAAGTATTATGTACTATACAGTTGGATAATGTGTTTCTGCCTCTGTAGAAACCTCTGTGTATGCATGAACCTGTGTACAGCATGTGTGTGTGTTTTAGAGCTCCTGTCACTCCCGTCTCCTCCTCAGAGTTCAAGGTCGCCGTGCGGCTATTTCCAGCTCGTCTTCGCTTTGATCCGTGTCGCAAAATGACAAGGTAACGCAACTCGGGGGGTCAGCTGTGTTACAGGAACGCTTCCACGGATCGGGAAAGAGAAAATCAATCCCGCCTGACAGTGTCTTCAGGATACTCCGACCTGACTGGACCATGACAACCACACACACACACACAGAAGAAAGTGTATACGCATGCATAGATAAACACTTGAACTCGCACTAACACTCACACACATGTACACAAACAAACACTTGTAGTACACACAAACACAAGCTGCAACCAAATATAGCACACACACACACACACACACACTCCAGCTGTCTCTCTGTCTGACACAGACGACCTCTGTCAGCTCCGGTTCGTCTGTCGTCTTGTCAAGGTGCATCAGACAGACAAGGTGTCGGCCAAAAAGTTCATCAACATCTAACTGCTTCTGAAAAGTTCAGCTCTGAAATGCTGCGCAAATGTTTTGAGGGATAAGTCACAAACTATAGTCATGTGAAAAAGTAAGTACACCCCAGGGCTTAATTTTAACAATGTGGATAGATAAAGGTAATATGACCTAACATGTAACACTTACAATGGTACACCCCGACATATATCATTCCTTCAACTGGAAAATCATTGGATTGGATCATCGTTGAGTAAATTGGAGGATTCTGTCTTATTTAAACCTCAGACATGTTTCATATGTGGAAATAAATCATTCCACAGTTCAGAAGATCAGGCCGCCCCAGCAAATTTACCCCAAGAGCCGACCGTAAGATGCTAAAGGAAGTCTCTAACATCAACAGGGCTATCTGCAGATCCCGGTTCAAAGTGAGCCCGGGGCCAGATTGATTATCTAGGCGAGGATCATGATTTGTGGAACAATGTTCTCTGGACAGATGATGAAGATAGAGTTGTTTGGCCACAGGACCATGAGACCAAAGACCGCGTTTCACCAGAAGAACCGACTGGTTTGGGGCTGCTTATGATCATCGAATCGACAATGAATTCTCTGTCATACGAGCGAGTGCTTGAGGAGAGTGTGAGGCCATCTGTTGAGAAGTTACAACTGAAGAAGTGGACCTGAAGAAGCACACCAGTAAATCTACAAAAGAAAGGCTGAAAAAGAAGAAATGGAGGGTTATGGAATGGCCTAGTCAAAGCCCAGATCTAAATCCTATTTAAATGCTGTGGGGAGATTTGAAACGGGCAAGAAACCCCTCAAACATAGCACAGCTGGCCAATAGCAAACCATGTCGACTGCTCACCTTTGAGGCAACAAATATCCGGGAAGTGTGAAATGGAAGAAGGGATCATAGCTGCCCGTTCCGCTCTGTTTGTGGGAAAGTTCAAAAATTCAAAAAGTATCAAAAAGTTGGTGAATGCCAGAACTTCTCTTACTGTAAATCACTCGTACGTGCCACTTAAGAACGAATCTGCTCATACGTGTGGTTGTTCCTTTACTCACCAAACAGTGTCCGTGATTGTCTTTTGAAAATCAGTTTTCATTTGAAGACGGCCTTGGCGCCACATCAAACTGAATCTTTGCTGATGGATACAGTTGTGTTTGTTTATTACTTTTTGTGCTCTCTCCACAAACGAAGTCTCTAATTGAAAGTCGGAAAGTTACAAAGAGCCAAACCTCTACGTTCTGTAAAGAGGAACAGAGTATTACGGGACTATAACAGAGTTTGGAGCTGTCGCACCAGCCGGGCGTCTTCATCAATAACCGTATCTGCTTTCCTCCCTCAGAGGTTGTAATATCTGGTGTTTCTGTGGCCAAACAATGCCTGTAAGCACTGGCAACCATTAGACTCCCTCCCAGGTCATTGAGCATTCCCTGCTAGCTAATTACAACAGGGCCTGTAGTTGTCTGCACCCCTGCCTCCCTCCCTTCCTCCCTCCCGCTCCTGTCTGGAAGCACACGGGCAGGGGGCAGGGGTTGCGAGGGGGACATATTTCTGACAAATGTGCCATCTCCATAATTAGCTCAGAAGCAACATATGAAACATTAAACACGCCGGGCGCTGACGACAATCAAAACATTTCATTTGTTGTCAATTATTCATTACTTTGAAGGTTCTGAAGGGGTCGTTAATATGGAAATAAGCTTGCGATGCTAACAAGGTTGTAGTATCTGATTCCAAATCATCATTTTTTCTTTTGGGCTAATATTTTGCCTTTTCTTGTCTTTGCTGTTCCTCTATTGTGATTTCTTCTCTTATTCATGAAGCTTGTTCTTCAAACATAACCATTTTTCTGACTGAAAAACAAGCTGCTTTTATCCACTTTATTAAAGGGGTGAAAAAAGTGTATTTGATGGAATTCTTTGATAGCTTCAAGTTCAGCTCAGCCCCAAATGAAGCTAAACCACCCGAACCTAATCCAGTACCTCTTTTTTTTTGTTTTCTTTTTTACAGTTTTCTTTTTGCACCTGGCTTTATTAATGTGTACTTGCCCTCGGTGGCTGTCTTAGCAGACCTGCCAAGAGAGCGGCCACTAAAGTTCCCCTGTCTGTAGCTTTTCACGGTTTAGTTCCCCTACAATTAATTAACGGGATGAAAAGTCCCACGCAGCACCTCGCCGCCACAGCTACCTTTGCCAGCTGTCAAATTGGGGAGACGTGGACTGGAAAAATAAGCCCGAGGCTGGGGCTATTTAAAGTAATTAGTTTTGATGCATGCAGCTCTCAATCCCTATTACCTGTCGACTACTGCCACCACTGACTGCCCGGGGCGCTGTTCAGTTGAGGAGTTTGGCTTAACATGTCCCTGCACATGATGCCACAAGACTGGTGATGTTTCACATCCACTAGTCAAACTGTCAAAAATGTCATTCAAGTCAAAATTTTTATCAATCAAAGTAGTGTCAGATCTGAAACTGTAAATAAATCAAATGCTTAAAGGAACAAAATGGTTCCAACAGTTTTCCAAGACTTTTAAGACACATTGATCCTACCTTCAACAAAAGCTCAGCTTCTCGTGATTCTTTGTCCCATAACCCCCTGCTTCTGACACTCAGAAAGGCCGGGGGGAGACACACCCCCCCCCCGACCCTGGTACTCCAGGATTGTTCCTGATGATCCAGGTACTGGCAACGGACAGGAGTCGAACCAGACACTGCACCAGCCACTGGTGTCTTACGGCCATGGACGAACCCACCACGCCACCAAGTCCCCTTCACACTGGAACCTTCTCTCTGAGCGCTTTTAAGTTTCCACTTTGGGTGTTGGCCTTCAAAAATCATTGAGCCTGATAAGGATCAAACACACAACCTCAGAATCTCCAAGCAGCCCTCTAACAACCTGAGCTATTGAGCCAGAGATACCAGAACTATCGTCCNAGCAGTCTTCTAAGTACCTGAGCCACTAGATCAGACCGGTGACCTTTGTTTCTTAGCACTTTTGAGTCTTTCCTCTGGATGTTGCGCTTCAAAACTCATCATGTTGACATGCTCATGATCGAACCCACAACCTCAAAACTTCTGAGCAGGTGACATACTCCTTGAGCCACAGTGTCTTCTTGGTGGGAGTGTTTCTCTCAGAGCTTTCAGTCTTTCAGTCTGTTGGACTTTAAAATTCAGCAAGAGACAGAGGATCGAACCCACAACCTCAAAACTACTGCAAAGGTTTCTAACAGCTCACACCACTGGGACAGAAGCACTGGAAGCCTCATTTCTCAGGGCTTTTTAGTCTTTCTTCTGGACAGTGCACTTCATTTGAGTCTTTCTTGTGGTTGTCAGAACTCGGTACGTCCACTTCACAGTTTAAGATGTTAAGACCAGATTTTTAAATCATTCTTCATTATTTCATCTGGGAGCCAGTGAATCATATAATTATTGAGTATTTTTGTCAATCTCAGCCTCTAACAGTAACCTGTCAGAAATATACCCTAGTGATGACGCTGTTATTGTCCCAAATTTTTTTATTTTTTTTGTATTGTTGAAGTCTTCACTCAAATTTTCCCAAAAAAATGTCCTCGTAACTGTTCAGTCATGTTTTTAAGTTCAAAAAAGTCTTAATTTACAAATTAAAACTACTTAATGATAGTCGGGAACTAGACAACTTTGTGCAACACGTGAATTTAGACGTATCAGAAATCTGACTGTTAGTGGGATCTAGTCAAAGTCTGTCTTCGTGAAACTGGCCCCGGGCTTGAACTTTTTAAAGTAGGACGTTTTAGTCTTTTTGCCACCTCTGATCTTAATACCCCTTCAGAAGTAGCACTGTTTGTTTTCTCTATCAAACTCATGCAGATTTACTTTTTTACTTGTTCCTTTTTGATCAAAACCGTCCATTTTCCTCAGCGAAGACGCAGCTTCTTTGTATTTCGTCCTCAGACACTGTATGTGTGAAACCAGCGAGCCCACGGTCATCATTAAGACAGTAAATCTGCATATTCCCTTTTTTTTAAACAGTACAGTCACTTTAAGCTTTAGTAGCCCAAGGAAAGACAATACCCAGCCTCTCTTCAATTATTTATTCTCACATCACCCCAAAAAGATGACAAATGCTAATTCTGGTCCATTCCCCAGCTGGGCATCCAAGTGCTCATTAGTTTTAAAGAAGGTTAATCCATTTAGGTTTTGCATATTGATATGCCAATTATGTCTAATCGTGGAATAGGCATCCGTCAAGGTAATAGTGCATAAACACATGCAAGAACATTAGGGAGAAGTCAACGTTATAATAAAGTAGGTGTTAATTGGTGAGGGGAGGACTGTCGGCTAACTCATGTGTGTAATGTACAGCCGGGTGAGGAGGGAGGAGGGGGAGGAAAAAGAGGGAGGAAAAAGGGGGTTTCATCAGATTTCCCCCCCAAACTCGTGTCATTTGCAAACCCCATGCTGCGAGCTCTCTGGGTGTCGCGCCCAAACGCTCGACTGAAGAGGAGGGTCGCAAGGGCAAGGGACTGCGGGAGCTGTTATTTTGGATTTGCAGCGTAGAGAAAATGTTTTCAAGACCAGAATTCATCCAGCCAATTCATGTTAAACATGCCTAAAACAGACAAATATAGAAGCATGATCGACCACAGCGCTGGTGACGACAATGAGGTTTCAGTGATTCAATAAAGCAGTAGGTGACAGAGCAGAGTTCACGATTGTTTTTCAAGTAAAAGTCCCAAATAAAAAAATGCATCCATTATTTTAAAGGTTGCATAAACCATCCAACCGTCATACATTTTTAATATCACCAACAATAAACTTAAAATAGCCTTTGAGTCAGTTACAGACAACTTTAAAAAAATATGGTCTAAGTTCACATATCTAAGAATGAAGTTGTCCTATACCTTTATAAGTTTGCAGCAGTCAGTGGATTTAATCAGAGCTGATATTTTCACAGTAAAGCACAGTCCACTCTTCATTCATTGGCTGCTGGCAGCGAGAGCTGATCCCAGTGTTTCTACGAAGCGATGAACGTCGCTGAAGGAGTTGTAGAGCGGCACCGGAGCGATTCGCAGCACACTGGGCTCCCTCATGTCACACTGAACAACACGAAATGACAAGGTTGATGTTGAAGTTAATAAAAAATGTACTCCTGAATGTTTGGACACTCATATGCTGTGATTTTCTTCTTTGTTTTTTAGTTTAGTACTGTAATCTGCGTGAACATCATGCTTTCTAAACAGGAGACATTGATCTCAGCCTCTCCAGCTACATATACTGAAAAGAAAAAGTAAATGAGGGATATTTATAGGATGTTTAGGGCTCGTTAGGTTACTTTCATTTTTTTTCACTTCACCCCCAAAATCCTGGAATTTATCAGAGTCTATATTGAATTTAAAAAGGGCAATAATACAAAAATCTGAAATTTAAACATTAGTTTGCATTCTAAGCTGTCGGTCAGAGCATTTACTGTAAACTCTGATGACCAGTGTCTTCTTGTGATAGAAAACAGAATTGTTAGATGCATATGGACATAACATTTGGGTGAAACATGCTTTAAACCAACATACTCCTTTTAAGAAATCTGGTTAGGTTTTTTTTTAATTGCTCTAAATCAGTTATGCCTAATTTGTACTTTTATTCCTTGAAATTACGTATCACAAGAATAAAACAAAGGTTTCAGAGCATTCTGGTTTTTATATATCGTAGAGGTCACCAAGTTCTGCTTCTAAGTACTTTCTGTGTAGATTCAGACTGATGGATTTTTCCATTGCTCATATTCAACGAGCCTGTTGGTGCTCTTCCAACACAATAACGCTCCTTTAAAGCATCCACTAAAAGCCGTTCGACACTTTAACTTCTACTCACAGCGACCCCCCTCTTCTCCAGCTCTTGGAAGACCTTTCGGATGTGGACGGAGAAGGAGAGCGAGAGCTGACAGCCTCTCTGCTGGGGGTCAGAGGGCGTGATGATGCGGACGTGAGGTTTGTGAGGCTGGGTGGGGTCCTCGGTGTAATAATGCTGGATCAGATGCTCCAGGTAACCTGTCAACAGGAGGGACTTCCTGCGCAGCGCCTGCATACTAGTCATGTTAAACACCTGGAAAAATGAGAATGGTGTCAGTATAAATCACTTCTCAAGACTGATTTTTTTAAAAAGCCTTTTATATCATTTGATTTTTGCTGTTCAGTAAAAACCATGTATATTGAAATGTGGAAATTTTGGATTTTTTTAGACAAACTGAAAGATTAAGTATCCCTTAGTGGGTTGAATAAAAATTGACTCCATGTTCTGTTTGTAACACAGAAGGAATCCCAGTGGTTTATTTTGCGGAAGTTCATTCATTGCTTTTAACCAGTGCACTGCAGTACCTCTAAACTGGCCTGCAGGGGGCAGACCAGCAGGATGGGCTGGTTCGACAGCCTGAAGCCGCTCACTCCAGGCTGCAGCTCCAACACTGAGAACACATAAAAAAACACTGTTACAGCACACAACAACTGGTTTGTGTTTGACACAGTTAAACTATTCTACTGCTGCTGCTGCTTTAATTGTGAGGAACATTGAGATCATTTAAATTAAGTTAGAGCTTAAAGGGTAAACTGTATACACGAAATATCTGTGTAAAGCCTTGATCCCAATTCTGCAGGTGTAATATCCAATGAGGCCACTAGATGGCAGCATGCAGCAACCTTAAAATCACACCACTGGCTTCAGAAAGGTGAAGCTTTTATTGACTATTAAAGGCTAACTAGCATCTTGATGCGCAGCAGCTGTGTGTCATACACGTACATAAGAGGTTGAGCAGGAAGTATAAAAACAATGATTTCCTTTTACCGTTACTCATCTGGAAGCGAGTTTTCAGGTCATGTCCCCACCATCCCAACAGCCTGGAGGAGACGGTGACAGCAGAAGAAAAAGATATATTTATACATATATTTGTATATTTATAGCTATTTACTGCCCTCTGACAGCAGTGTTGGTGAATCTTTGCAAGCAACAACTATGGTGAAAAAAGTAGTTATGATAGAGTCAAATTGTGGTATTGCTACTTTTACTGAAGTAAAAGATCTTAATACTTCTCCCATCATTGATTAAATCACAATGAACATCTGACAGTAGTTTATTAATGTATGTAAACGGCGTGTAAGCACTCACGCAGGTTTGATGGTGTCTTTATGTTTCTCGTGGATAAATGCCCCGCCAAGACCACCAGCACCTGAATTTAGATACTGTGAGAGGACAGTCAGTCACCGCTCATACATGTACTGTATACACATACTCTTATATTCAGTCATATGTGGAAAATTCACCCTTGATAATACTATCAGCAGAGGCAGTTTCTATTACAGAAAGCAAGTCCTGTCAGCTGACCTTGTAGGAGCACCAGCAGGCGAAGTCGACTCCCCAGTCGTGCAGCTTCAGCTCGGCGTTTCCCGCAGCGTGGGCGCAATCAAACCCCACATAACAGCCCTGACAGACAAAAAGGACAGGATTATTAGTTATATTGTTCTCCTTTACTTTACTACTGTCATTGTTATTGTTTTTTAGGATTGAGAGTTAATTTGTAAATTACATTTTTCTATGTAACATCTGGTTTTTACAGCATTAAGTGGTCCCACACTGGCTGAAACATGGCAAACAAAGGAAACAGTGTGTTTACATGTAACAGTGGTGGAAGAAGTACTCAGATCTTTTACTTAAGTAAAAGTAGCAATACTACAGTGTAGAAATACTCTTACAAGTAAAGGTCCTGCATCCACACTCAACTTAAACTGACTTGAATGTTACAGCTGGTAAAGTTGGAGCTAATTTTAATTACCTTATATACTGCTGGGTAGCTTAACCTATAATAATATATCATAATTTAATTACTTTATTTATATTTTGTATTAATAATCTAAATATGCAAAGAAACTAAAGCTTTCAAATAAATGTAGTGGATTAAAAAGTACAATATTTGCCTCCAAAATGTAGTGGAGTAGAAGTAGAAAGTCGAATGGAAATACTCAAGTAAAGTACCTCAAAGTTGTGCTTAAGTGCAGTAAATGTACTTCGTTACTTTCCACCACTGATGTGAAAATGCAGGAAGATATTTGATTTCTGTAATGAAAGTTTAAGCAATCGATCAATCACTAAAAGGAAGGGGGAGTAGATTTACGCATGTCTTCATGTTACCTTCCTCTGGCCGGCCTCAGTGATGGCAGCCATGTTGAACAGCTGGCCGGTGTAGTACTGAACTCCGCTGAGCATCACCACAGCGATGGAGTCGCCCTCCTTCTCGATCACCTCCAGGATATCCTCAGTTCTCAGAGTGTCTTCTCCCTGAGCAGCAGGCAGAGTCATCGATCAGTTTCCAGTTTGCTCAGATTTTGTTCACCTTCCCTCCTTAGTTGCTGCACATGCAAATGGAAACATTAAAGTACTGCGTGGCTCCGGTACCGGTCTAGGTGACAGCAGCAGCATGCTCTTCTGAGGGTCGAATCCTCGCAGTCGGATCTGAGACTCCACGGCGTACTGAGGACAGGAGAGACGAGAGGAGAAACACTCGACACAAGAAAAGACAAGAGTAACGTTCATAGAGGTTCTTTGTTTTTGGTGGTTTTTATTTAATGCATTCGTGCTGTACTCAGAGCAAAATACTCGATTTTATTTCACTTCCAGTCCATTAAGCCGAATTTATGACATTTTTAATCAACCTCTCTCACTGCTCTGGCAGATACCTTTACTGGTTTCAAAAAAATCCCACTTGATACAAGCTTATCAACTTCTTTAAGGAAATTATTAACTATTGAAGCGATATTCTTGCTCCACAATAAATCATCTTAAAGTATGAACTTGTATAAAGTAACTACGTTACATCACACCGGTAATGGAAGAAGTACTCAGATCTTTTACGTCAGTCAAAGTATCAATCCTACAGTGTAGAAAAACAAGTAAAAGTCCTGCACTCAAAATTTAACTTAAGTAAAAGTACAATGGTATTAGCATCAAAATGTACTTTAAGTACCAAAAGTGAAAATACTCATTATGCAGAATGGCCCAGTTCAGAATAATGTTCATCAAATTAATGGATTATAATTATTGATGCATTCATGTGTGCATCACAAAATAGCCTCGATACGAGTATCAGAATAAACCGTCTTTCTCATTCTTTTATTCTCCTGTATTGCATTTGAAAGTAAGTAGCTGAATAATGGTGATCAGTACTGTGGAGAATATTTGTTCTTTGGATTAGTTTAGACAATATATCCACTACTTTTGACAACTTACATCCTTACCTGTTCTACATTGCCACTGTACTCAGTACTCAGTCCTTTACGTATTCATCCCAGTTCTTTCTGCAGGAAACTCCTTCAGAACGCAGCTAACCAGTTAATAGACCATCAGCTTTTAACATCCAGCGATATTCACAGTTTTCCTTTGAGCTGGAGTCAAAGTGCAGCAGCAGTACCACCGTGTAGTAAAGGAAGGATTTTATAGTGTTTCAGCGTCAGTGTGTGGGACCTTGACACATATAGAACGAGGTAGGTTTACTCACATGGTCTGAGGGAAAGGCCTTGTCCTCTAGGAGGATTTTGTGGCGAGCTGCTGTGGGTTTGTAGAAGGAAAGCTGCAGAATAATGACATGAAATGACTGTAAGTGTTGATGCCGATTAATTTAATTGATATCTGACAGGGTTTCAACTTGTTGTAACTGTTTGGGAAATTAATTCACATTTTTTCCATCATGTACAGAGTCTTGTCTAACGTACATTTTCCCCATTTTTCTTCCAGTTGCTTCTTCTAGTCTTAAGATATGGTCAGTTTTTCCCTTAAGAAGATTTCTTTAATGATTATTAGCCATTGATCCCTTCTTGATGGTGTTACCTTCCTTCAGTTGCTTGTAATAGCTTCCCATTACACTTTCATCAGGGAAACTACAGAGATAAAATACCAAAAAACTCACAGGGACCTTCTATCCTGTCATGTGTTGTAGCACTTTACATACCATTTCCCAACACACAGCTATTTTCAGATATTTCCAAAAAACATTTGAGTGATCGACATCAAATGATCCAAACTCTCTCCGACATTCGGACGTCTGTGTAGCTGCTTACTTTTCAGTCGGTGGAATAAAGAAACTGATCCAGTTTTTCCAGGAAAATTCCTTCGATGTCCGTGAATTGGTGGATATTTTGGTGTATCTTCCAATCATCATCTGAAATTACAATATTAGGCTCTTTGTCCCATTTCTCTTTTATTTATTTAGTTAAGTGCTTCTCATTAATGATATAATGCCGAAATTATTCTTACATTACTTTCCTATTTTGACATGGGAAAGTAACTTTACCCCACTGCTATTGCTTACTGGTTACTAACTGTTTACATCCCTGTTACCTGTTTACACCTCCGTTTATGTATATTTATTACTACCTGCAGAACTGCCTCACCAGTATTATATTTCTATTTATATTCTATTTTATATTTTCATATTTTATTTTAATGTGTTATATTTTATTATATATATAATATATTGTATTCCTATATTTTGAACTTTTGTATCTCATGTCTTAAGTTCTCCTTTTACTTGTGATTTTCTTTATATTTTTGAGCATTGTTGGAGGGAGCCTGAGATTTAAGAATTTCATTGACAACAACTGCTTCCATGTAATTGTTGTGCACATGACAATAAATCTTGAATCTTGAACATAGTATCTTAGGGTCAAATAAGATACCAAAACTTACATCACGAGTATCGACTTCCTATTTCTTGAGTTGGATCATCAACTTTAGCCAATCTGTTGCATACACAGAACTTAACATGTGTTTTGGCATCTACCGAATGCACTCCAACAGGAAATGACTGTATCTTACCATCAGAAGGTGTAAATTAACTGTCAGGCCGTTCATCAGCGCCACCTCCTCAGTTTTAGCTCCTGGAAGAAACAGAACAAAACAACATGAGTCATCTTCTCATTTCTATACATTTATTTTCTGACAACAACACAGCATTTTCCAAAAATCAGATCCACTGCTGAGACAAAATTGTAACATATTTTCTCATGAAAAACAGGTATAGTGCCTTTAAAAAGCAGGTTTAATGGTCTTCCTGAGGAGAAAAGGCTATTGTTATGTGATTTAGGTGAAATTAAAATCCATTTCATGTTTTATTTCTCATTATATGATCATTTAAGGGCGATGTGTGTTGTTGGTTGTTTTATTTTTTCATCTTATTTGTTCTTTGTTTGCAATGTGATGTTTTATACAAGAAATTATGTTCTCGTCTGACACATTTTTCATCACTACAACACTATTTCTGGTGTTCATATCCTTGAGGCTGGGCACTTACTACATACAGTACTGCATGTGCATGAGCACAATGCACACTGCAGCCTACCAACACGCTGTAAACAGACCGTGTGTCTGTAACTGCAGATTTGTTTAAAGACCTTCATGTGTACTTTAGACTCTACAAAAGGTGCAGTGACCTGAACAAGCAGCTTCACAGAGAAATTATGAAAAAGTTGCAAAATAAGTGTATGAAGATCACATATACATCCTTGCATCATTTCCTGTAAGTATAAAATGGTTAACTATACTGAACTGCAAAAAATGCACTAAGACAATGAGTATATAGTACGCACTGTATATAATTAGTCTGTGGCATGGAATAAGGACACAGCTAAGGTATCCTACTACTAGAAACAGCTTTAGAATGTATTTAGTTTATTTTGATAGTGGCATCTTAAATGCTTTTCCCTCCTTTTTTGTTTCATGTTTCATTTCCATCAAAAGTTTTGTTCCTTTATTTTTTTACTATTTTTACTTTAGTGTCATGTCTGTGTTGGTGCGTGTTATGTAATTGTGCTGCCGTTTTGTCCAGAACATTTTTAAAAAGGAGATTTAAATCTCAAGAGACCATCCTGGTTAAATAAAGATCCAAAACCCGAAATCCCTGCCACATGTGGCAGCCATATACAGGCCACAGCTCATTTGTATCTGTAAGTATGTCAAAGGCAAATGGATTTGGTAACGTTTCTCCACTCATGCACAAGGTTTAATCACTTCTACTGAGTGCTCGGGAGTTTCCAGAAATCTTTTTGTGTTGTTCACACATTGATGTCACAACAACATTCAACCCTCATGTGACATGAATGATTCAGTGACCCAAAGAAGTTTAAATGCCCTGAACTCCCCAAACCTCTTCATAAAACTGCTAAGCCAGTTGCCTTTGAGCCGCTCTGTCCTATATTTGACTGTCAGATTTGGTGTTCACAATTTCTTTCCCTATTTGAGGTATTAATAGTAAAGTTAGGCAACTCCTAAAACCTTGATCTCCTCCTTTAAGACCAGTCCAGTTCCTGGTGTGGACTTTCAGAGCTCTACGGGCTGAGAAGAAAAGCTATTAGACTCCGTAAACCCATAGTAGACAAAATGTGTGTCTTACCAACGACATTAGCCATGAGTTCCTCTATGTTGTTTTCAGCCCATGCCCAAGGTCGAGAGCCCTCTGTGTGACCATGGACACCCCTGTGAAGAAAAGAGTTTATTTTAGGCACTGAAACTTAACATTTATCTCTTATTTAAATCTTTTTGGGACATGTTGAACGTCAGAATTAACATACGTTTTGGCCCACTTCTCCAGCTCCTCTTCCAGGTACTTCCTGGCCATTTTTGGCTGAAGCCCCAACGAGTTTCCCACGAGGTAGATGCATTCCTTGGCGCCATCGACCAGCGAAAGATCAGCTACAGATACATCAAAGAGGAACTAATGCAAATCATTTTCATATGATTAAATGACTGATAGCTCAGATATTGATGATTGATATCCAAATGGCACTTTAATGCACCATTTTTGACTCACAAGGAGGCAAATCTGCAATTTTGGGCACCAGGAATTTTTCTCTGAGATGTCTCAGTGTGTCGTGTTTGTCGAGGTACGCAGCCACTTCTGCTGAGGTCGGACTGCAGCCCAGCGAGGCTGAAACTCGCCTCAAAGTTTCTTTCGGAGATGAGCCGACATATGGGTCCATTACTGTGGGATTGGGATGCTGCGGGCCTGCAGAGAGAGGAAATGCACCACTTTTACTCCACAGATACATTTACAGACTCTTTCCCCTCAAAATATAATTTTTTATTGCTCTCTTTTTCTGTATGTGTCTCAACCTTTTCTGGCCTGTAACACTGTTCCCACAATCTCATGACCTCCAGCTGTTAAAGGTTTCAAACATCAAGTGAATTTAAACATGGCATTCTTTTGTTCTATTATCAGTCACTGAAAATCCCAATGTACCTCTCTGAAACCTGCTGCGACCATGTCTGCATATCAAAAGACCTCAGGACATACAGAAATTGGCAGAAAAATGGAGGCTTCACAGTGGCCTAAAGGCTCTGATGTGTACCACATGAACTGCAACGTCCTTGGTTTGAGTCAGGGACCTTGCATGTCATCCCCTCTCTCTACTCCAGGTTTCCTGTCTGCCTCTCGACAACACAATATCAATCAAAAGCAAAAAATGTCACAAATCACATCCATTCAAAACTAAAATCAATGGTCACAAAGTATTTTGGATGTTGTTTCCTTCCACTGCATAAACCTGAAAAAAGGCATTAAAAAGGCATACTTGAAAATACATTTTCAAGTATGTTATCTGTGTTTGCAGTTGCTTCCCTGCAGCTTCCCTGCCAGTCTGTCTGTTGTCTGCCTGTGTTTCAGATACCTGGTGGGCGTGGCAGGGGATCACCAGTTATGTTGCAGCTTTAGTTCCACTTCAGTTCTTTCTTTTACTTCGTTTACATGCACCTCACAACACTCACACACCATTTCCACTCTCATGCCCACCCTACAGATTCCACTGACCTGACCTCCACTCTATATGTGCTTTTGTACTTTTGTTATGTATTTACTTAATCTGAGTTTATTTAATAAATTACTTTGTTTAACTTTTTAAAACGCTGTGTCTCCCACTTTTGTCATGGCCTTACGAGCCAAGTTGTGACAACACCAATAACAGTTCGTTTTCCTTACAATCACTGCAATTGCTTTTGGTTTACATTGAACATCACCTTTTATACAACATGTCATTATTATTATACATATACAAGCGCATGACAAGTCATTCATTCTTTCATAAAGTGAAACCTTTAGTGTTTTGAAAGATATAACTCACGGTTTGCAGATGAGCTTCCTCTCCACAGACAGCGGTCGGACTGAGTGAATCCTCTGCTCTGGAAATGCTCTTTAACCTCTTTGTGTGCAGCCTCGAGTTAATCATTGCTCTGAATCAGCCTAAAGCTTGAGATAAAACCAGAGCTGAACATGTCCTTTAACTCTTTACGGATCAGACGAATTCCTGTTATTAAATGTCCTTCCGTGCAACAGGCAGACGAGAGTGAGTTCCTCATTTTTCGTGGTTTCACTTTCATGTGTGAAAATCCAAACGTACAGTGTGAAGTTCCACACGATGTAAAAAAA
>NTHP01000403.1:268262-282575 GCA_003416845.1 Oplegnathus fasciatus | reverse complement strand
CTATTTGGAAAGTAAAAACAAGCCAACACATATTAACCTTGACTGTGGAGGACATGGAATAGGATTAAATGCCTCACAAACATACCTTTGATATTTGGCGACCTGGTACCAGAGGATGATTTGCACTGGCGCTTGTTGCTCTTGTTGCTGAATATTATAAACATTGTGTTTTCATACTCAGTCACTGAGGGAGTGACCGTGTAGAGTTGTACCCATCAAAAAACTTGCTTCCAAAACATCATTTCATGGTGCACTACCCAAGGTGCATCAGAAAGATTGGACCACTCATTCATATCTGGACCATGAGGTTTGAAGCAAAACACAAATTTTTTAAAGATTGTGTGAAGAACTTTAAACATTTGACTGTATCACTTGCAAATAAACACCAGTTTGCGGTAGCATATCATTGGGAATGCTTGGCTTCAAAATCAGTCGAGTCTGGTCCAGTCAAAATGTGTTTACTTGAAACACCAGAATTTACAGAAGATGTAAAAGCATATCTTCATGTTGATCCACACGCCACTGCCAACCTCACAAAGTGGGTAAAATGTTGTGGAGTTGAGTATCGTGTTGGCCTCGATCATTTTGCACAATGATCAAGTTGTTTTTGTTTTGATTGAACATGAAACTTTTTTTCATGACCATTTCCATGCTTTTCAAGTGAGTGAACACATACCTAGGAAGATATTGGTTATAGAAAGGGAGCAGTTAAGACATTTCAAGTGTTTTGATGCCCAAATGTCATATGGGTGTGATTCCCAATTTTATGCTGCATCAGAAAATTGTATTATCTGATTTATCTGAATGGGACCCATGTGAAGTTCTTCTTCCCTGTTTTTACGTACTTCAACAGGAGTAAATTCAACGGTTTACCTCATGTTACACAATGTTGCACTAAACAGACACTGCTGTTATGTTTTTATTGTTCTAACAACTAAATCTAATGCAGTGTGTATGTTATTGACTGTTTTATACAACTTAAGCTGCACTGTTATGACCTTGAAGGTGGTTTAAATGTAAATGATTTGTTGTTCTAAATAAAAAATCTGTTGTAAACAGTACATTGCGCAGCAGTTATTTTTACATAAAATATATGAATAATATAGAATTGTTAGCTCTAAAAAAGGGTTGAATTAAATATAAGTGTTCCTCCTANGAATATTTAGCTAAAATGCTAAGCTATTGTAACAGTAGCACCATTGGAGGAGAGTCATAAAGTCAACGAACTGACTCAGCATTGTGCGTTACAAAGCAATATTGACTTAAAGTTTGCGAACATTAGCCGCCATGAGCTACTGGTCATACCAGACCAAGTAAGGCTGTAGAAGCAAAGTGTATTGAATTAAACAAGGAGTGTTTATTGTTTATGAATTAATCTTTTCATTTGCAAGAATAATAAATGTGTTATTTTATAACACTTTACATACATTTATTCAACTAGAATGCACAAAGTTTGATTGTAAAGACAGAATTAAAGTTATGGCACATGGTCGAAGGTTAAGGTTGCATGACAGTGACACGTTGACTCTGGTCAGGACCTGCAGACATTTTAGTCTGTCAAAGCAAATAACCATTCACATGTTGAGTCTCTCCTTTTTTTTCTCCTGCACCCCAGTTTTCAACATGTCCACTAGATGGCAGCAAAGTATTGTCAGTCTTGGAGATGAGGGACAAAACGTGTACAGCTACTATAAATCTACCATATACAGACAAGAGCAGTAAGAATTATAGATGAAGTACATTCATGGGAACATAAAACAGATGTATCATGTCACATGTAATAAAAGTGAAATATTTAGTGGAATAAAACACTTAGTTAGTTTTGTATAGTGCCAAATTTACATTATTTCTTGAATATTTACAGAGGTTGTCTGGGGTAAAATTAGTATCCGTGTTCTATGTTAAAGCAAATGTATACTTTTGTACGTGAAATCAAATTGTGGAATTGTCTTGGGAATCATGTAAAATGTTTTAGTATGTATTATTCAATAAAAAAAACTTATAGAGATAAGCTTTTTTAATTGGACGATATGGACTTATTGGGCAACACTTATGTTTAGTGGATTGTTATTGGTTGTTGGCCCTTTGCTGCGTTTTCATATTTTGTAGCAAAAGGTTTTTAAGTGTTGGTGTTTCTGCTTTCTTAATAATCATTGAATATGTATTATTTTTTTAGATAACAATCCATATTTTGCTTGAAGTGTTGTGTCATAAATTTCCATTCTGACTCTGAAGAAACGTCATCAGAAAATCTCTTATAATATTCTTACAATATGACTTTAAGGACTTGTAGTTTGTCAGTTTACTAGAGTTTTACTGAACTCTATCACCCATGTTATCACTATAATTAACATGTAAGGGCATCCAGTACGAGTCTATATTTTTCTTGCCCAATTCTGATCATATACCTATATAGAGAATTAAATATACGGCATGTTTTTGTAGCAATATCAATGCACCATCTCTCTAAACTCTGTAGGATTGTTGTTTTTATAAAGAACTTTCTGCTGAACCTCAGAGGTAAGATTCAGTCTTTGGCTAAAATGTTGATTTCCACAACCAAAGTGGCCAATGTTGTTCATCGTCTTCCTCACCTACTTTTCTTCTTCTTCTTCTTCCTCTGCCTCATTATTCATCCACTCCTCACAGCTCACTTAGCCGTCTGCTTTCATTTCATCACGTTAGCTGTAGCTCCCACTCCTGCTGAAGGTGATATTTTCCATCCACACTGCATCAAACTGTGTTGGAACCTAAAATCATACACACATAATCTGCATTAAATGCACACATCTTTTTCATGATGTTTTGGTTAAGATTATATATTCATTCATTCATTAGAAATGACCAGAATTACTTAATTTAGTGAGGAGAGCCAATCAGAGCCAAGTACAGAGGTAATGAGTGATGTTTTTAATTACCCATATTGGAGTAAAACTGATTTTCTTCCCCACTTTTCTTCCTGACATTGCATCAGTGACACCTCACTGTTTGGGAAATAACTCATAATCAAACATGACAGAGTGAGAAAAGCCAGAAGGTTTGGAGGTCATACCGTACTCTGGCCTAAGTATGGACATGTAACCATCCCTCAGTGAGGCCCACCAGCCTTTGTTTTGACTCAGAGTGAGGCCAGAAACTTCTGCCATACAGCTTCTCTGGAAAACTTCCTGCATCGACACCATAACTGAAATATTTTTACTGCATTTCTTTTTTTAAGAGTTTTTAAGAGGACCCGAGAAAGTGCCTTGAGGAACTCCTTCAATATAAACTCATGAACCCTAACTTTAGTTGCGTATTGGATCTGAGAAATCCCCTAAAAGAATTATTATATTCTAATTATCATTTGTTGCAGTCACTTTATGCATTATATGTGAGCTACTGTGGCTCTTGTATTATATTTTGACACTTGTGTAGTGTTTTTACAAAATCTGTCAACATCCGTATCTCTCGTTGCCACATTTACACTCAGTGGATGTTTATTTACATATATGACCTTGCACATGCTAATACATTAAGTAAATGCAAGTAAACTACATATTCCCGTGGCAGTTAATACAAGAGCCTATGAAAAGTGACATAATTTTTGTCTGTACATCGAATGACTCCCATCAAATGTAATTAAGTTTAAGTTAGGTACGTTTTGGTTCAGTGTTTGGGGTGGCAAGGTTGGGGTAGGTTGTTTTGGTGAAGGTAAATTCACATTTTAGTTCGTTGCAGCCACATTTTATTTAATAAAAAGAAACATCCTGGTTAACCTGTTAAAATCTCACTGCTGGTTCAGTCTTCACAAACTCATGTTTGAAACTGTTTGAAACCCATGTAATGCAATCTGAACTTAAGTGAAGATCCCAAAGTTTCCAAAGATATGGTGAGAAAATTTGGGAAATGTGTATTGCATGATTTAATGAAATTAGGGGGTAATTTAAGGGTAAGATCAAGTCTAAGAGGTTATCCCCACAATATATAGTACATTTCCATACATAACCGACCAATGACAGACATTCCTTTTTTTTTTACAAATAAATAATACAAATTTCCCTCAGACTCAGACTGCTGAAGCTTCATATTAACTTTAGGTAAACTCTGGGATATATTTTCACACATATTGAGCATAATAAGGATCTTTTAATGGCCAGTATGAACAGGGGGAATAATTACAGCAAGAAAAACTTGTCTCAATGTACATATGGGCACTTGACTAGTGTTTTAAGACAGACTTGAAAAATTGTGAAATTATCCTGTAATGAAATTCTTTGATTTCAAAAACAGGGGAAGAAGATTCCTTGAGAAACCTAGATAAAAAACTATTAAATCTGACTACTAAACGTAAAGCTGCATTGTCCCTTCATGCTTTATGTAGCTGCTCCTGAACAGCGTGTACGTATGTGCCTTTAAACTAAACATGTTGCTGATAAATCGACTGCTAAAGCCTCACATGTGTTGTAAAAAACAGCTCACCTCAGACATGACCTTCAGGAAAACCTAACAAGAAGTGCCCTCTAGGTCAAGCTGAATGACCTTTGACCCCATCCACCCTGCCCTCTGAGTTTACAGATGCTGGGTGATCATTTTCAGGTCATGATTGTTTTTCGCCAAAAATTATGTAGCGTTTTAGAAAATTTCTGCTTTCCACAAGCAAATTAGCTTGTTGTAACTTCTCTAAGACAAGCTGATATAATCAAAGCAACCGATAAATATGTTTTTACCCCATCTGCACTCTTAAAAATAGGGTGCCATTTTAAGGACATCAGGACAGCAAATATTTGAGCCGTTTTCCAACACAACATATGCAAAGAGAACATATCTAGATTTCATGTGTGGTTAAAAACATGACATGTTTGGAAGAAACACAAGTCGGTGTTTAGAAAAGCGAAGCACGCAGACGTGTTAAAAATGACTCATGCTTTTTAAGAGTGTAGAAACAATATGGTTGCAAGATGTTTGTGGGCATTGTAGCTGCTGACATGCCTCTTGCATGTTCTTCCCTTGTTTTTCTCACAGTAAAGGAGGATGTGTGACATCTGGAAGCGCTCAGGAGGCAGGACTGAAACTTCCCCCCTTGTCGTTTCTCAGGGCACAAACATCAAAGGAGGCGGCAGATAATGTTTTGTCTCCCGTAAAAGACGCTTCAGCGAGGAGCCACCACCACTGCAGTCTAAAACCAGGGAGGTTTTCAGGAGGTTCTCGAGAGTCTAATGTGGATGATACGGCACTTCAGAACACATGTAGGACAGGTGTGAAAAGGCTGAGAGTTACAGGACAAATTGAGGTTTTAGTGCAGGAGCAGCAGGGACGACGAGAGGGAAGTGTATACGAGGAGAAAAGGCTGCAAGGCCTGATTTGGTTTTCAGCTTTTAGTTTCTATCGCCTGGGTCTTGTACTGTATGAGGTTTCTTGGTTTGTATCTCACCACCAAGTAGGGTTGGTCAAAATGGCAATACATATCAGGAGATTATAGAAATATGTTGCTTAAAAATTTGTTACTGCTATATTCTTAATACTTTTAATGTCTGTGGTTCTATTAGTCCACTGAGGACAATGTTGCATTGAATTATTATAGTATTTATTTATAGTATTTATGCATTGAAGCACCTTGTTTAAGGTGTTTCAGTTCATGAATAGGCCACAAGCTGATAATCCCATCTGGTTATTTTATTTCTAATTTAATTTCCTGGAAAAACTAGATTTTTATTGTGATATAAAATGACTTCCATGAGAGGGAGTTATTTGTTATTGTGTGGTCCTTCACAATGACCATGTGGTGGCAACATCTAAACTAAAGCAGGGTTTTCCCCTGGAGACTGTTCAGCAGAGGTTGTTAGCCATCCTGATCAATTTAGGTAGTGGAGGACAGCCTAAACAAAAGCCACGCTTAATAAATATGTGGTATTCAGGTGTGTGATATAATACATCTGCTTTTTTCCACCCCGAAGCCCAATGTTTTATTTCATAAGTGTATTAACTTTTTGTGATAACAGGAAAAGTTTGGACAAAGTGGTGCCAACGGCACCACGAAAAAGTGAAGATTTGACCCATTTTTTCCTCCCTTATTTTAAAAGGTTAAAAGTTTTAGAGCTGAGACAGCCAGGACAGCTCTTATAGCATTTTTTCACCTTTTTAGAGTCAAGAGGCGAAAGGTGAAAAAACTGACAGAAACTGAAACCATCTCACCACAGGGCCTGTTAAGAAGCTGTTTTAGAGCTTTTAATTGTATCACACAGTCTTCCTCAGCAGCTGGAGCTCCAGTTGTCATGGAATTGTAGATGTTCAAATTTTGTAAAATTATGTAAACTTAACACGCACAAAAAAAAGCCCCAAACTCACCCAAATATGTCCAATCAAGCAAAATGTTGTCGATATGTGTCTCATTTTGGTTTAACAGTGAAATCTTTCCAGTTTGTTGATAACTGTATCATTACTTCCTTCGTGTGATGTATTTCCTGTTGAAACAGGTCGCTGAGGGGTCAATCTGAAGTGTAAACCAATCAGCTTTGAGTTATGGAGAGAAAGGCCGTTGGGTTGGATAGGACAGGTAAAAAAAGGCGGGATCAGTGAAAAATTTGGGATGACTTTATTGGTTGGATGTTTCAGTTACATCCAGCACCCTAAGGGAGTTAATTCAAGTGATCATTCTTGGATGAAACAGTAAGTCATTTTTTGGAAAGGTTTCAATATGCTTAAAATGGACAAGTGAAGTGTCGTAAAACATCTACAGGCAAAAGTGTTTATAGCTGCTCCAAATGGCAACACTTGAAGGTGGGGTGAATGAAAGTTACTAACCAGGGCTGGACACAGCCCCCCCCCCCCCCCCCTCAATTCCGATGTTGGAAAGGTGCGGGGGAAGGAGGTTTCAAGCGCTATTCAATGATCCGATATTGAATACCTCATTTGAAAAATATGGACACCTTAACTTTCCAGAACTGCCAAGTATGCCCACTTTATACGCAGTGACTACCCAGACTGAATCCTTTACTTATATTCATGATACGTTTTTGTATTTAGGGCATTTTGGCCTTCATTTGAAGGCGTACAGACAGTAGAGAGGCAACAGGAAATGAGTGGTAAGACAGAAGGAATTATATGCAACAATGGTTCTTGTCCAGAATGAATCAGGGAATCACTAGACCACCAGGATACCTCCAACCCTTTACTGTTAGAGCATCCAAAGCAGGCTTTCTGCTGAGGGGAAGTGTTGGTTTGAATCCCAAAAACCAAAGTCAGGTTGAGGAAACTTGATCTCTGACTGTTGCCGTATCCTTGAGCAAGGCAGTCAACATCTACCTAGTTAAACTATCACAGTTTAAGGTGTGAAATGCCTGAATGTGAAGCAAAATGTTACTCAAACACCACCGTACTCTTCATCACACATGAAATACAAAAGGGGAAATATGATGTTTTGGTTCAAACAGGTCTAAGTCTGAAAACTGAAGGTCTGAGACTTTCTCACAGTATTGAAGTAGAGTCTGAATGAAAAGGCGAGCGCAGAACACCTGCTGCTCCTCTCAGGTCTTTTATTTAGTGGAAAGGTATGTCTTTTTGTCTCTGTAGCCTCCAGCACCTGATATTTACTCTACACTCGGGAGGCCGACCTTCTCTGTTTCAGCTCTGCAGGTTCTCGCTTCCCCCTACAGTGAAATCATCTCAGTCACAAACTGTTTTCAGTCACATGAAGAGATAATGAACTGAGCGAACAGATTAGACCTTTTCGGTGGCTGGTGGTTGGAGGAGTTTTCCTATGATTTGAGAAATGGAAAATGTGCCATGTGCTGTAAAAAGAAAAGACACTTTTTGAAATTTTGAGTCAGTTTTTTAAAAGTTTTTTAAAGTGAGGGTGAAAGTCTTTGTCCCGTTTTGCTTCTTTCTTATGAAATATCATGTGTATATTGTTTGTGTATGTATTCTCTTATACTATATATTATATGTATTTTTATTTAGGAAGAAACTCCAATTAACTCCACAAAAGGAGTTAATTACAGTTGATTTATATTATAAAACTATTATAAAACTATTTATGGCAGTATAAGATAGGTACATAGCAGAATGATAAAATACTACATAAATAAAGTAAAATCAGAGGTTTATAGAAACTCAACTCAAAAAAATCCAAAAAACAAAATATTATGGTGACTTTTTAGTGTTTTGAATAAAGCCTTTCACACACATGTCCACTGTTAATTAATTTCATGTGCATCATTTCATCCTCATGTTTAAAGCCTGACTGGAGGCTCACTTCCTCTACAGCTGCTGACATGCTGTGAGTACATACAAGTAACATACTGAGTACATACAGCTGCAGAAGACAAATGTCTGCCCTGTCAGTGTGATTCAAAAGTGAAAGTTTGATTTATTTATTTTTTTTACACCAAATTCATGTTTATTTCTCCACTTTGTGATTAAAGTGATTCAGAAAAATGCATAACATAACAGAGATGTCAACATGTGGCAGCAGCACATGAGTGGATCTGATGATTTCCCTTTTGCTCACGTTCACGCGCGGATCTGTGTGTTCTGGTTCGCAGCAGTGAGTCTAAACAGTTCTTGAAGTT
Organism: Oplegnathus fasciatus; assembly: GCA_003416845.1. Taxonomy (NCBI): domain Eukaryota; kingdom Metazoa; phylum Chordata; class Actinopteri; order Centrarchiformes; family Oplegnathidae; genus Oplegnathus; species Oplegnathus fasciatus. The sequence goes on along the minus strand of NTHP01000403.1, from coordinate 274,029 downwards.
CAGAAGCGCACGACGTGTTTATGCAGTAATAAACCGAGACGCTGCTGAGAGGACTTCAGCTTTGATTAGGGCGGTTGGGATGGATCAAGTATTGGTTTGTATCCACGTGATGTTGATGGAGAGACGTTTGAGTCGGGGATCACAGAGGACCCACCTATAGGAACAGACTCGATTTATTGCCTCCTCCCTCCTCTCTTTTAGTTATTTGCGCCCTCCGCACAGGAAAGCCGCAGTCTCCAGCGAGAGGAGCGCAAATGTAAGCCTCTTTTCTGTAATTACCAAACAGCTAAGTACTGTTTGCGCCACTTTCGCACCGTTTCTCCAAACTCTCAATGGGACCCGACGACTGAGGCCAGCCTGCTGCATCTCTTTGACCCGGAGCCGCAGCCATGGAGTGTTGCGCGTTTGGTTCGGTGCGTCTGTTGTCCCTTGGATCTTTACGCATCGCGTTGCTGTGGGTCGTGCAATTAGGAGCGTTCGCGCAACATGGTAGGTGGATGGAAAACGTTTTTATGGCTCAAGTTACGGCTTGTTCAAAGGCAAAAACAAGCTCGAGTTATGATTTCCAAATGGTCCCCAGCTGCCATGCAGCAGATGATTTGATCTTTTAGACACAAAACTACGCTCATCTTGATGATCAGGGGCATTTAAAATAGGGGATGTCTACATAGATGTCTGTTTCTGCAACCTATGGCCTCACATATACCGTTTCTAATCTTTATTTATTTAAATAAAAAGCGGGAAGAGGAACATCTTGCCTGTAAAAAGCAGCCGATTCTGCGGAGCTGCATGACTTGGCCCGTGAGGCTGCATTCCTGTCACTCAGCAGGTCCAGAGGTTAGATGGACATTCAGAGACAGAGAGGCAATCACAGACAGGAGCAGACCCATAGTCACATACAGAGGACAAGTCAACACTGAGACAAAGAAAAACAAGGAATGAAAGTCAGTGGTGCATATTTATCAGGTTCAAATCTCCCTCACAGAGAAACATTGTTTACTTCTGATCTGAAGGCATTTTCATTTTTGTAAAAGTTCCTTAGCTGATGCAGCAGTTTTTATCTGATCACTACTAATTATCACTTCACTTTGATGAGATGAAGTCCTGGATGTGTAAATATAATTCGCCACACTGAACTCAATTACAATTAGGAATGACTGAAGAAAAAGCTTATAAATGCAGTAAAAACAACATGAGCAGAAATAAAACAGCAGACTTCTAAACAGAATCAGAGCGCAGTTCTCATTAAATGCAGCTGTAATTGAAACAAGATCACAAAACTGAGTTGTGATGACTCATTACACAACATAATACACTTGTTGCTCAATATAATCATAATCATACTGCTCACTCCTCTTTTTCAGTGTTGTTTAGTCAGAAGTTCTCCCATCATGCTGCTCTCTTCCCGCCAGTGCTGCCATGACATGTGTGGCCAAAATGCTGAAAGAGGAGTGTAAAAGATGCACAAAACGTTTGTGATTTTAGCACAAAAAGTCACAAAAGTCGGATGATATTCTTTTGTGAGCTGCTGTTTTGTTAGACTGAGGCTCTGTTCACACTGTGGCTGAAAGTGTCAAAGCTTTGAGGGCAATTGGACACACATATGGATAGAAAGTCTTGGTTAAATTCAGACTAGAAGACAGCCAAAAGTGTTGAAACAAAAGCTGATGTGATGTTTTTATCACCGTTAACTGTCAGTTTCCATCCGATTAAGGTTGAACAATAATTCAAACAGCTGATATGAGCAGAAACTAATACTGGAGCCTGGAATCCTTCAGTGTAAACATAACTTGTGACCAGTACTTTTAGTCAAATTAAAGTCTTATCTGACTATAACATGAAGCTGCTGTCTTGGTGAGTCCAACGTGCCACCCTGTCCTCCATCTTGCTCGTATCTCTGTCTCCAAGGCGTCCCACAACAGATCAAAGCACGCAGTCGTAAACTTTAAGGCAGGCCATCGTAAAATGAAACGCTGTGGGTCCTCACAGAGCTTTGCAACAAGAATACCAGGCTTTTCTGTGCCAAAACAAAGTCTACTGCAACTCCTGTAACTCGAGGGGACACATTTTGTCCAGTTGACAGTATTGGTTTAACTTGCTGAAAGAGTTGTGTTTAAACATCACCAAGTCTTCTAAATTCTCCCCCAGGTACTTAAAATGCCTTCAACCCCGCCGACCTCTCGGCGGTTCATCAATAAGAAGTCATGTTGTGCAACCAAACTAACAAAGATGCCAAATATCTCAGGTTGACAGTGGTTAAATTTGAATGCATTTTATATTTGATGTGATGGTGCAGTAGTAAATAAATGGCATCTTAGATTTGACTCAATGTCAGTGTGATATCAGCTGTAATAATGTGCTTGGACAAGCAGCTACATCATTGTCAAACTGAAGACAGTGATTTTCTTTTTCCGGGAGTCAAAAATAAACTTTACTTGGGAGGCATAAAACAAAACACTGGGGTGGTTTCTCATGTGTTGGCAAATAGCTTTGTGCCCATGTCCTTTTTGGGTTGATGGGAGTGTCATTAGTTTTGCAGGTATTTGGTCATAAAAGACAAATTTTGACCTGATGATGACACTGGATGAAAAGTTAAGGCATCGCCAAAATGATTATAATTCATCCTGAATGGGATATTATTGTGCGTACCAAATTTCCATCCATCCAATAGTTTATTTCACCTCATCTCATGGTGGCGCTAGAAAAACTCAGGGAATCACCAAAGTCAGTTGGGTTTATCCTCTGGGGAACATACATGTTTGTACTAAATTTCATGGTATGTCAGATGTTTTAGTCTGGACCAAAGTGATCAACCGGCCGGTAGTGTGGAGAAAAATGTTGGCCAGCATTTGTTGCCTCGTGTGGTCATCTGCTGTATGTGAAGCCCTTTAGCTTAACTGATTCTTCCTTGTCCTCTTCTTTCATTTTGTCTTCTTTCAAAAATCTACTTTTAAAACCCCATATTCTCGAAACCCCGTTCTTACTTGCAGATAATCGAGCCTGTTAAATGTCATCTACCACAAAACTGCTTAAGAGATTAGTGATGATGAGTCTTGTATCATTTAAGCATTTTCAGATCTCATACAGACCCATAACCCTTTCTGTTTTCGTGGTGAGTGACGGGCCCTCTGGGAAAAAGACCTGTAACCTCAGTTGTGTTAACACCACGCTCTCCCAAATTAATCTTCTTTCCTGAGAAACTGGAGAATTCCCTGCAGAGTCCCTGCACATCTGGGCAGCTGAGGGCCTCCCTCCCAGTGGGATCTCCTCCCCCCGGGGGACGCTTCATTAGCTCACCCCCTCCCCTCCGGCTCTGTAAACTCATTAAGCCGCCAATTGGAGCAGTTTAGCCAGCAGCCAAAGTCTCGCCGATTGTCCTCCTGCCTGGAAACCTGGTTGTTTGGACAACCTGTGACCTCAAATCTTGTCAGTGGAGCTTCCAGACGAGATGTACACGCAGACAGGCGGCGATGTAAACAAGAGCATTTGCTTTCAAGGGGCTGTCAACATGAAGACCAGCCTGTAAGACCTTGTTTAGGCTTGGGATCACTGGCAGTAACTTCGCCCTGTCCATTCAAGGCTTTGGCAGTCTCAAGACATCCTAAATACCCTGAATGTTTGTTTTCCCTGACATGACTTTACTCAGCCGCCACAATCAAACTCAAACAGGGTTACAGGAACATGTTTTGTCCGCTGGAATTGAAAGACCAGCCTGTTCTTTTTGTTTAGGTTTGTTAAGAAAGGCCTCTGTTGGCGACTTTGACCCATTTCACTTCACGGATTCAGAGCTTTTCAGAGTGTGCTAGTGTGGAAAACTACATGTTCTGCTCAAATAATTCCCCCGGTTGTTTCAGCCTCCAGCTGCAGGCGGTGTTCAGAGGCCTGTCATGCGCCATTGGCTTTAGCGTCCTTTCCCGGGGTGAGTTTAGAGAGGCGAGAGGCTCACAGGAATGTCTGTTATTCTTAGCAATTTAGATAACCTCTGGGGGTGAAATGATCCTTCCTGCTCACCTCCTCAACACAGACTGACAGTTTAAAGAGCAAATCGTACACATCAGTTTGTCACCTTCTCCGAGCTACCATGCTTTGTCATTTGCTTTGATAATGAAGTTGAAGTGAGGTGGTAATTTGTAAGATCCATGGGTGTTTTGGTCTCCACCTGTGTTGTTTCTGTACTGCAGTTCTCAGAGATCACCTGTCAATCAAACAGCCACATTGTCGTCTGATTTTCTGTAGGTGGGGCACTTTTCTGTGTCATATCAGCTCCCGTCGTCATTGCAGTTGTTCTTCTGTTTATTTTAAACACGCGGGACGAGTTAAAGTTTTCAGCAAATGCACAGGAAATAAGAGAGATTTCACAAATCTGTTGGATCACTGTCAGAGAAGAGAGAAGATCAAATCAGATGTTTGTTGTTAATGAAAACGTGGTGATTGTTACATTGAGGTTCTGCCACAACTCAGTACAAGTACAACTGAGCTTGACCTTGTTATGATCTTGTTGAGGTTTTCAAATTAGCAGGACTGAGCAGCTGAAACTCTCAACATGCATCAAAAGAGCTGGTTTTGTGCTACATCTTTGAAGGTCTGACTCATTTTGAATACTCAGTTGTCTCAAAATGAGACTTAACGCAACTACGTTTTATGATTAGTGATATTTTTAGGGTACTATTGGCCAACAACTGTAGCTAGCAACTTGTTAAAAGTGGAACTGTTTATTTTTTTCATTTTACAGACATAATTTGTATTATGTCTGTAAAATGCTACTAAGTGGGCCGTGCGTTAAGATTGTTTGGTCAAACTACTATTCCCAAGGCCAAGAATAAATGTTCACTCTCAAGTTCAAGTGTGACTTTTACCTACAGAGACTGAGAGAGAGAAAACTTCTCAGTCAAGCCAAGGACAAGTCGGATGTTTCCCACGACAGCGTGAGCTGCTTTTGTTTCGTCTATCTTTGTCACGTCTGTCCTCTCAGACCCGTCCTGTGCACAGCCAAACAGCAGGACTCCGTCAAAGATAAAGACATGACTGCAGGCCAAACCCGCTCATCAGATCATGGCCTCAGATTCTTCAGTTTTCATTTCCTCTTGATTGACACATCTGGAACTCAAATAGACAAAGTGAGAGGAAGAGATTTTAGGTTTTTCAGCAAAGGCAAGCATCCAAGAAGTTCTATGATTTTAAGAGTTTTATAGCAGGGCCACAATAACGCTTAGTGTCTGGAACATTCCTTTTTTTTCCTGATCTTTTTTTGTTTTTTGAACTTCAACACAGAATAACATCTGCTAAATTTCCTCTTTGTGGATAAGAGTTTGACACCATCCTTGTTGTCCTTGCTCTCCTCATCTCAGCTCCAGAGTGTTACCCAGGAGGCCATCAGACTTTGCGCAATCCCTATCGCAGCGTCGACTTCGACTCCACAGAGATCCAGAACACGGCCATCCAGGATCTGATCTGTGACCACTCGCTGTCGCCGGGCTGGTACAGATTCAGGATCAACAACAAGCCGGCGGAGATGCCAACCACCTGCGTTGAGGTAAGTCATCAAAATGACCAGCGAGTTCTCTCCTGTGTCTCTACTCGGACTATTTGAATGTCAGAATCTGAAAAAAAAATCTCACATCTCTGCCAAAAAACAGCATCAAACATCCTCTGCCGGTGCAAATATCTGGCATGCAGCAGACTGGTTTAATAAGCACCTTCAGCCCAGGTGGAGGGCATAATAACCCCCTCGCTGCAGGTAATGACTGTTTCTGTTGATGCCCCCCCC
>NTHP01000403.1:223217-261465 GCA_003416845.1 Oplegnathus fasciatus | reverse complement strand
GTCTGTGCAGAGGTTCCAGGGATTCTTGAAAATGTGATCTGGAGACATGCAAATTGTAGTGAAAATTGTTCAGTGGCCCTTCAGGGTTTTCTAGAGATCCTTGAGAGTTTTCCAGGGGTTCATGAAAAAGTTCAAGTCATTCTTGAGGGTGTTCTAGGGATATTTAAGGGGTTTTCATTGGTCATTGAGAGATCCTTGAGCAGGTTTTAGTGGGCCATAAGGAGGATCAATGAGTACTCCAAGAGATTCCCATCATCCTTGAGGGGCTTCCAGTGGTCTTTGATGGGGATCATGGAAACCTTGAGGAGGTTTCAGAGAAAATTGAGGCATGCAAGTTGCATGGCAGTTAAATGCTCAGTGTCTCTTTGGAGAAAGTGAAGATGCTTCAGGGATCCTTGAGTAGCTTCCATAAGTTCTTCAGGGTCATTGAGTAAATAAAAGTGGTCTTTGCCATACCAGGGGTCCTTTTGGATGTTTCAAAAGTAATTTGGTGCCATGTATTCTTGATATTAGGGTCCTTGAGGATGCCCAAGGGCTCTTTGAGGTAGTTCTAGTGGCCTTTGGGGATTCCAGGGGTCCTGGCATCCAGAATTTCTTAAGAGGGCACTAAGTTTCCAAAACTAAATGAAGAATAAAGTAACAGCAGTGTGATATAATTATCTGAATATTGCTTTCATTAGAGAGTATAAGAAAGATGGCTCTAATGACAGCTTTCTCTGTCATACTGTTTACATATACACACAGTTATACAGTGCTTTAGGGGAGGGTGGGGGTTTAGGGCCAAAAGTGTGCCTGTTTGATGGTTTGACATTATGTTTAAAGAACACTGCTCTATGCTCTAGCCATTAGTTGCGTCCACACAAGCTATTACGTTATGTAAGACATGATGTCAGCCCTCTAGACATTATGTCTCTGAGGGGCCCATTGCAGAGGAGTTTTCCCATCTGTGTTTAGTGAAAACATCAAAGCCCAAGGTCAGAGGGTCACAGGGTGGAGTCCCCTTAATCTTTGTTCTCCTGACCTCTGTCCCCAGGTCATGGTCCAGGACGTTCCTACTTCCATCTGCTACTCTCTGACTGACCCACATGTCATTACCCTGGATGGCAGGTAATTTACTTCCTAATCGGTTATCAGCAGATGTCAAATGGTAATTTGAGTTTCAGTTTGGCATGGTAAAACACCAGATTAACTCAGTCATTGACATATCTCTATGTCCATCTGTTAATCTCCAATGTGCAGGCGTTATGAAAACCACCAGACTGGCACCTTTGTCCTTTACCGGAGCCTCATCAGGGAGTTTGAGGTCCACTCTCGGCAGTGGGACTGTGGCAGCCGACACTACGCTGTCGCCTGCAACTGCGGTGTAGCCGTGCGAGAGGGGAACGAGATTGCCATCTTTGACATGTGCAATGGCCAGCCGCAGGAAACCAGGCCACAGCTTACCCTAAAGAACCTAGGTGACAGGGAAGGCAGTCGAGTCAGGGTGCTGGAGTCCCACCAGGGGAAGAAGGTCACCGTAGGTATCCGAACATTTTGACACTGGTGCAGATTTGTTTGGAAAATCATTACATGCTGCTTGCTTCCCAGGAAACATCACTGCAACTTTCATGCTTGAACCATACCCTGTCAGTTGCATGAGGGAGCTTTAATTATATCCATCATATACACTTGATCAAGAATGTGCAGTTCTTTCAGGTTCTAAACTTTTACTTTTGCTGCATGAGGAGATTATGTTAACTAGCTGCTGGATGTGATTCTCCTCTTGTAGTTGATCTTTCCCTCCGGGGCCTTTGTTAGGGCCGATGTTAGCGACTGGGGGATGAGCCTGTCCATCCGGGTGCCCAGCGTTGACTACAGTAACACACAAGGCCTCTGCGGCACCTTCGACCGCAATGGCAACAATGACTTCCATGGCTCTGATGGTGGCTCCTATGGCCCTGATGACCTGCAGCGCTTCATAGAGGACTGGAGGTCAGTCTGCGACAGCAATTTAGACAAATTAAAATTAAAATGACTGTTTGTGTTACTAAAATTAATTTGGCTGAAATGGTAGATTTTTAAAAGTCTCCACAGAGTTATTTGTTTCTTTTGTGTGTGTGCTAGGATAGCTCCTGGTGAGAGTTTATTTGACAAGACACCTCCTGGGACGACGCAGGAGGTCAGGAGGCCTTTCTGTCAGTGCCAAAAAGGATACAGCTCTTCTCATCACACTGACAGAGGGATGAGGAATTTGTACAATCCTTCCGCTCACTCCGACTGCATAGAATACGATAATGTGGATTACACATCTGTGTTTCCCTCTATGGACACAACAGTGGAATACATCAAGAGTCCAGAAAGAGAGGAAAGCATCCTGGATATGTCTGTCTTTAACAGTCATCCTCTGGAAAGGAGGCACCTTCGGTTTCATGGCGAAAACAAGAAAAACAGCGACGGCGATCTTGAACTGGATGGTGAGTTCAGGGAGGATCTTCTGCTTTCTGTTGACAGGCCGAGGAGACAGGCATCATTTGAATTCCAGCCTGTCTTCACTGCTCAGAGCCTCAGCCAGGCTGATCTGGAGAACTTTGCTTACTTCTTCCCTGAGGATCACTTGGCGGAAGCTCGACCGGAGGTGCAACCTCAGTGGCCTACGCCAAGTGGCCTAACCTCGGCCAAAGCTCTGGAGGTGTGCCAAATAGCTTTGGCCAACTCCACTGTTGGTGCAGTGTGCCGGGGCCTGCTGGGACGCCGCCTGGACGAGGCAGTGGATCTCTGCATTCTGGACCTGCAGCTCAAAGATGACCTGGGCTGGGAAGAGGCACTTCTGCCATACCTGGAGAATGAGTGCGAGAGGAGGTTGTTGGAAAACAGGACCCAGAGAGCCTTGGAGGTGGCCGGTCCGTTAGGAGCATCCCGGGAGGTGATGACAGCACTGCGCTGCCCCAACTTTTGCAACGGAAATGGAGAGTGTACAGAGTGGGGCTGCCAGTGCTATCCCAGCCACAGCTTCTACGACTGCAGCCTGGCCATCAGTGAGTATCCAGAGACAGCTATTCCAATACTTAATTGGTTTAGCAGGTCAATTATTACATTTTTACTGTGGTGAAACTACATTGCCTCACCACAGTGTAGAATCATCAATAGAATACTACATCTATGTTTTCCTTAGGTTGAAATCAGGTTAGAAAAAGCGATGATGATGAGATGATAAGCTAGTAATTCATTTTAGAAAACATACCATCATTTTTAGGTGAAAAAAAATAAAAGAAATTCTAATTAGCTGCTGAAATAACTAATGTTCTCTCTTTTGATTAGAGATAATAAGAGATAATCTCTCCTCTGTTAGGCCAGCCAGTAGAGTTAACAGATTTGGAGAACGGTGGACTATGTGACATCCGAGCCTTCAACTGTCGCAACACTCGAGTCTTCGGCCTCGGCTTCATTGACTCTTCCGACCTCAGCTGCCATGCCACCAGACTGAAGGTGAGGAAAGGCACGGTCAAAGGTCGGGGCTGAGAGCCTCCAAGATGAAAGTCGTTTTTTTTTTCAAAATATTTCCTCTGAATTGCGTTGATCTGCCTCCACAGTACATGAATGGAGTTTGGGTTCCAGGGGAAAAACAGAGAACAAAAGCCACCTTCCTCAGCTCCAAGGCTTTAGACTGTGCTGTACCATCTCTGAGCAACACAGCTGTCAATACAGAAGACTTCATGATGGACGACAAACCATACGCACGCTGGGAGATTAAGGTAATATCTCTGATATTAACCTGCTTTAAAAAGTCTTTTGTTGTTCGCTGGGTGGTGGCTGTCTCGTCAGAGGTATTTTTAAGTGTCAGCCCCTCTCTTTCCTGTCCCAGGTAACCAATGATGGCTCCCAGTACAGCCAGGCCAAGGTGCTGACAATCTACGATGGTGTTTGCCAGGTCTGCGAGGCATCCCGCTCAGGACTCTGTAAGTTAAAGGTAACTCACATACAAAAACTGTTTTTTTTTTCTCCATGTCAAGTTGTTCATCTCCTCCACACTGATGGTTGAAAGAAACCAGCAAACTGTTGGTCGGTAAGTCAAACACTTTGTACAACCTTTCACCACCCCAACTTCTTGCTTTTTTAGGGAGGATAGTCATCATCCATGTCAGGTCACTTGTTAGGAAAACTTGGACTCTCTAGTGTTTGTTTGTTTGAGTATGGGAAACAGATTTAGGAGACAGATGTGATTCAGTGGGTGTTTAGTGGAAAAGTGTGGCGAAGCGTTTTATATGCTCTGTTAAGGCTGCAAAATCTACACTCTGAACAACTTGTAGCTTGAATGACTAAACCAGAGACAGCGTGATTTCCCATCCTCCCAACATGCAGCAGCTGGCTATTTAAAAATCCAGCATTAATAAAAAAAAAGATACAGAGGGGGTCCTGTTGTGACTGGAACTGCTTTTTATGGGAATGGAGATAAGACAACATGTAACCTTACAAACAACCTGGAGTAAACACATTTGCATGTGCTTGCCAAAGCCGAACTAAATTGAATTAACTTAAGCAGAGATGGAGCAGACGATATGTATTTAGAGTAGATTTCCTGTTACTTACAGGGAAAACCACAAAAAGAAAAAAAAAAGTTTTATAATGCTTTTCTGGAAGCTGCCTCAAAATGTCAACATTTTAAAACAACACTGTAAATATAAGTACACAAACAAACCTTTTGCTTTTTTGCTCCATCTGTGGTTGCCAGGAGAGGACATGTAACATCGACGGGATGTGTTTCACAGAGGGAGACTCCAATCCCAGCAGCCCTTGCCTCCTCTGTGACCCGGACACCTCCAAATTCACCTGGTCTGTGAACCAAGGTACAAACAACTTATCGTGTATCTCATTCTATGAAAAGAGAACAATGTTTTTTTCAATATATGACCATCATAAATTATCATAGATAACATTTGAGTCATACATATACAAAAAACAGACATTTTTATATACAAAGTACAAATTTACGTTACAGTATATGGCCATATTGTATATTTTTAGTCTTTTTCATGGTTTGGGCTAGGCCCCTTAGTTTCAGTGAAGGGAAATCTTAATGCTACAGCATACAGTGATATTTTAGACAATAGTGTTCTTCCAAGTTTGTCGCAACAGTTTGTGTTTGGCCCTTTACTGTTTCAACACAACAATGCCCCCCGTGCACAAAGCCAGGTCCATAAAGAAATGGTTTTCTCAGTTTGGTATGGAAGAATGTGACTGTCCTGCATAATGCCCTGACCTCAACCCCATCCAACACCTTTGGGATGAACTGAAACGCAGACTGTGAGCCAGACCAGATCACCCAACATCAGTGTTGGACCGCACTAATGCTCTTTTGGTTGAACGGGAGCAAATCTTTGCAGCCAGGTTCCAAAATCTGGTGGAAAACCTGGAACCGGAAGACTGGAGGCTGTTATAGCATCGGATTAATACCTATTCTTTTGGATTGACATGTTCAACAATCACATATGGGTGTAAGGTTTGGGTATCCACATACTTTTGGCAATGTAGTTTCTTTTGCTGATATATGCAGTGACATCAAGAACCAAATCCGGTGCCATGATTTTTTAAGGGTTGGTGCCACAATTGTTCTCTTGTTTGTATTTATTAATGCCCAAACTGAGACTGAGAGATTGGAGGTGTATTTGACTCAGCTTTCAGCCCGCTAATGATGAATAACAGGGAAAACAGTATTTATCTTGCTGTATTAAGGCAGTGGCAGTCATGGTAGTATTACTGTGGTAGCCATCCAACTGTGGTCCTGTTTGTCATCATCAGCAGATCAAAGGAGCGGATGTTTAAGTTTCCCAGCAAGCCCTGACCTGTCGCTTAACCACTCTGAGAGAGAGGGGAGGGGGTAAATCACATGGTTGATTACCACAGCCACATAGACTGACAATCATCCTTACTTACACTCAACAAACCACAAGTCAATTGTAATAGTGAGGCTGTAATAGCTATGCACCGCAATAAATGACCAACTTAACCCGTCATTTTGTCTCTTATGCAGTCTTCAGGCCTGAATTTTCTTTGGACAGTAATTCTAATAGATTCCTCAAGAATAATTCTCCCAATGGGGGGAGATAATTCCCAATGCACTGTATGTTATAACAAGACAAAATAAAGCAGATCAAAGTGATTTTATCATGAAAAGAAATCCTGGAAACATGCTGGCTTATGTTGGATGCAAGTGGAATTATCTCACCATATTGCCAGAGTTCGGTTAGGAATTCAGTAATAGTAATAATCCTATTAATGACCAAGCGTTCTCTTGTAGGTTTCTTAACATATGACCATCATGCTGAGCAGGTGTTTCCTGGGATTATCATTACTTTCTTCCTATTTAACATCTGTGGGGAAAGCGAGATCTCAGTAGCGGATGCTACATGATCTTGTTGAAATGGCCGTTGAGAGCTCCACTTGGAAAGAAAAGCTGGAGGCCCCTCCAGCCATAGATGTGTGTTAACAATGATTCTTCCAGAAACAGCCTGGAGGAATGTTTTTGCCAAACCAAGCTCAACCAAGAGAGTATTTCAGGACAGGAAGTAGATTCTGTCACCAAAACACAAAGACTTGTAGTTGTAGATGTATTAGTAAATAAGAAGGTGGGAATAACTATGACGAAAGAGCTAATGGTGTTGTTCGTTCGGTGCAAATGCCTGCAAAGCACATGGTATTTGTACACAGAGACTCAACTCATTGCTACTTTGGAATATAATTGCATAATAAATATATTTCTGTACTCAGTCTCTAAAGTTTTTCCTCCTCTGTCTTCAGTCAACGAGCTGCCGGCCTTCCACCGACCTCAAAGCAAACTGCGAACATTTGCCGGTGAGAACTTCGTCTTCCAGTTTGCGGCATCGGACCCCGAGGGCTCAGCACTCCTCTTCCAGCTGGAGGAGGGGCCAAAGGGGGCTGTCCTCTCCCCTGCCGGCCTCCTTATCTGGAGAGTCCCGTCGCTTCCCGAAGAGGAGGGACATCAATCGAGCCGCCGCTTCCGCTTCATGCTGTCAGACGAGTGCAATTCCCAGAGCACCTTCACCGTGGAGGTAGAGTTGGAGAAGGAGAGCAGAGCAGAAACTGAAAATGGAGTAAAGGAGAAGAGAGGAGACAAAAAGTAAAAGTGGAAGGAAGGAGCAGAACAAGATGTGGAGTATTCTAATTTAAGTTGCATTATGTCATGGGCACTTCATAGACATCTAATTGTGTTTCTGTCTCTCTCAACTGAACAAGCACAGCAGATTTTTCTGCTTGTGGGGGAAATTAAAGTAGCAGCTCAGTCAATGAGCAATATTAATTCAAGTGCAAGAAGCAATAGGGTTCATGGGAAATGTGGTTTTAATTTTAAGAGGCATTAACACTCAAGCTTCTGCTTGCACAAGTGGGAGGTTAACAACAGTCTTCAGCAGGTGCTTAATAACTATATGGAAGAATTGCTGTTATTTTAAAGACGATACGTTAATTGTATGATAAACAGGGTATGCCTCAGCAGTGTCTCTCTTCTCCATCTGTAATACAGATTGATGTGGTGTCGTGTGGGTGTCAGAACGGAGGTACATGTGTGACGGACGTGAATTTCCCTGCTGGCAGTGGGAAGTACCTGTGCGTATGTCCTGAGGGTAAGCAGGGCGACCTCTGCGACGAGGATGTAGACGAATGTTTGTCAGCCCCGTGCACACTCGGCAAGTGCATCAACACAGCCAGCGGGTACAGATGCGAGTGTCCTGCGGGGCTGAGAGGTAAGGTTCTGCTTACTTCTTTCTGGGCTTTCTAGCATCCCATGTTTGCAGGTGTAGAAGATCAATAACAGTTAGGATTTATGATCGCATAAACAATTTTCTGTGTGTGTGTTTTTGGCAGGTGTAACATGCCTGGAAGATATCAATGAGTGTGAAAGGAAGCCTTGTTTCCCAGGAGTCCAGTGCTTCAACAGCTTTGGCTCCTATGGCTGCGGCCCATGCCCCAAAGGCATGCTGGGAAATGGGACGGCATGTAGAGGTAAGCATGAGCATACTATGCATGTTTAAGATGTGTTATGCCATGCCACGATATTCACACGTTAAACAGTACAATGTACCTTGTCAAAGTGCCCTTGGGGAAGGCACTGATAACCCACCTGCTCACTTCCCATAAGTTGCTGTGGAGAGTTAAACCAGTTAAATACCTAAAAAGCATGGATTGTTTTTTATGTGCTTTAAGAGATATTCAGTGACAGGTTTGCCAAATCTGGTGTCCAGTCATGAGATCTGACGGCCAAAGAACATGAAACAAAGTCTGATCATTACATCATGTGAATAAAAGTAGAACATTTTACTCTCCACAGGTTTCCGGGACGATAAAAGATAAAATTGCACTGTAAAAAATGTCCATCTGAACAAATCATTTCACTTCATATTCCATCTAAAAATGGTTCTAGTCAGGTTGTTGTTGTTCTTTTTTTTTTATTTTTTATTTTTTACAAAATTAACAAATTAAGTCTAGTATAATGATGATGTGATTTACAAAGTAAATCACTTTGGATAAGAGCATCAGCTAACTGCCCAGAATGTGAAGGTGAATTTGTTCATCGCAGCCATGCGTCTCTGAGGAACACTCAGCAGGTATGCGCTGCTTGTGTCGAATGGAAACCAGATGGCTGATGGCAGCTGATACCGCAGCCTCCCTCCATGTGCTCACTTTGCGCTGCAGCGACGGCTAACTGGAGTTAATGCTCTGAAAACACTGGCGCTGTGGGAGAAAAACTAAAGAAGTTTTTTTTTATTCAGCCTCCAGCTAAGCTTAATCTCTCAGTCGTGTTTGTGTACATACATGTGAACGGATGTGAATTCACACAGTAAACACATCACTAAAAGTTGCAGTACTAAAATGTCTGATATTTATTAAGCAGGTAGCTCCTGTTGTTGCAGGCCTGCAAATGCTTCACAGTGAACACCTCCCAGCAGCTAGGAATCTGTAGAAAAGCAAGAATGAAAGGTGCAAGGCTGTATAACTTACAGACTTTTCTAAATCAGGGCTAATTTGACAAACTGTATGTTGGTCTGTGGACAGTGGAAAACTTCTCTCGTTTGCAGACACACTTTGTTTTAGGCGATTTTGTTACTTTCCACAAACAGTTCCTGTTTGCATTCTGAGGTCATTAGGGTTTGTGAAGTTACTCTACATTCATTCTGCCAGCGAACACATCACTGAGCTTATTTGAGGCAGCCAGGTTCGTTGCTAGCTGTGTGACAGGTTGACATAAAGAAAAAAGTTGCAACGGTGCACAAAGGTTCAACAAGGTGACAGTGATCCTCTTCTCATTTAGCAAATCAAAAATTAACTTCAGTTTGTTTTTGAATTGCTTTCCTGATAAATGCAGAAACTTGTTTCTACAAGAAAAGCCAGAAAATGTTGACTCATTTTAGAGACATCATTTTGTGTTGAGTAGCTTGGCGCCACGGGTGTATTTAAAGCTTGTAATATGTGGCTTTAAAACAAAGCTGGGCTGAATAGCACTTGCAAATCATCTTCAGTGTTTGCTTTTACATTGGGAGTATCTAGACGTCAACTGAGTTGAGGCTTTATCGCAATTCCATTGTTGTCCTTTGAGTAATCAAAGAACCTCAAAACCTGGCATCTGAGCAGGCTGAAAATCAAACCAAGGTGTATGTTTCAAGATGTTATCGCCCCTAATGGAAAAATTGGCTCACAGCAAAGCACACAGAATAAATTACTGTCAGTAATATATTGTTTGTCATTTTTATGGAACTTTGTAAAAGTAGACTCATGAGGACAGATCCTTGGATTTCCTCATCCCCTTTGTTTAACTGCTTACTCTTCTGATCTTTTCGAGCAAGGGCACTTTGGTTTGACTTATTTGACCTCCTCCTCCAAGATACACAACTTTGTGTGTCAAGGGCCATCAGGAGCTGCACCAGGGGGGTCCTAAATCTTAAATGTCCTGGATGCAAAGTGAGCTGTGGTGAAGGTTTTTCTTTGTCTCTTTTGCTCTTTTTTCTGCTGTTCCCTGTTGAGATCAGGGCTGCAGTCGAAAGCACACGAGTCAGGTCTAAATAAATTGAAATTCTATGTTAAGACTGCCCAGAGGGATCAGACAACCTGATTTATTTCCAGCCCTTAATCACAAGCAACTGTCTCAAACTGAATACGGAAAAAAGACAGCAACTGAAAGATGAGAATTATCTAACTAGATTTAATAAATAAAGTCCAAAGGTAAGAACAGACAAGAGCAAACCATGTGCTATTCACATGTTCACAGTACATGTCTCTCCAAAACTACAAATACCACAGAAGTAGTTTCCTAAGGATCAGAAGAAAGAAACTTTAAAACCCGTTGACAGCCAACTAATCAATTGACTTTGACAAATTGACAAGGTGGAAGTAAATTCAGCTTTGGAAATGTTTAAAAAGATGAAAAAACTCGAGTCACAAGAGTCAAGATGGCGTTCGAAACTGGACTCATGCTCACTGGTTTCATGATAATGTAATCTGCCTCCATTGTGCTGGATTTAGGCAAGAAATGTAGGCCGTGCTAATGCAGGATAAATCAGAGTCAGGTTGCAGTCGTGTCTGAGGCACGTCTGCAGTCTGCCGTCGTCAATCACTGAGTGTTTCCTGCTACGCTTGTGGCTTGTAAATGTGTTGATAGGCTGTGAGTGATAATCATGCCTCCTTGAGATCTTTACACAAACTCCTTCCAAAGTCTCGTCTGTTGCTGGGCGTCTGTCTTATTAAAAACAACCTTTTGAACCTACCAGGCTCCAGTATATTCTTCAGTCTTTCACCTCTTTGCTGTTGGTTCACTGCAATGAGGGTGATCTAGAAATTGAATAAGAAGTCATTCTGGATAAGCAACAGATAAAGGCGTTCCATGGCAATCCAAAATATAATCTGTGTCTTTCTTCATACAGCAGTCGTCAGGCCAATCCCCATCTCTCCCACATCTGCTCCTCGTACGACTGTCTACAAGATACCAGATGTTCTGCTGCAACCACCCAAAATAAAGACAGACACTTTCCGGAAGACCTCAAGTGGTAGCTCCCCGCAGACGAGGTCTGAGGCGGGGAAGACAATGCCAAGGATTGACCCAAACCGATCACAAACTAAGACTACCACTTGGAGGCGGATTCCAGAAATAAGCCAGAACCCGGCGCTCACTAAGACAGAAACTAACAAGAGCATCACAGTAATTACACCAATCGTGTCCCAAACGAAGACTGATGCTTTGAGAAAAACCCAAGGAATTAAACCTAACCCATCCACGACTAACACAGACACTTTCAAGAACATCTCAGGAATTACACCAGACCAAGTCAAGCCTGATCAGCCCAAAATCAGCAACACTATTACCAAGACATCTACTGTCACCCAACCATCGGGAAATGGCAGACCAGCTTCAGGTAAGCCCAACGTTTCCAACAATCTGTACTAACTATATTTCTTAATACAAAAACATTTAAAGTTTGACTGGTTGTAGTGCACTCCGTTCAGCCCACTTAAGGACATTTTTAGAGGAAAATATGCTGTAAACTGTAAAGAGAAGATTTTATTTGGAAGCTCCATCACACTAAACGACTTAAACACTGCATGACTTAAACTTCCTCTACCTAAAACACCTTACTGTATGAAGACAGACCCGTGAACTTCATGACGGCTGCATTTTCATCTTGTAAAATGAAAACACAAAGAAAAGAAGTAAGAGCGTTGTAGAGAAACATCTGAGTCATCATTAGAGATGCAGATCAGATTGACTTGGGCAAACTGCAATAGTAAAACCTATGAACCCCATCCACGCTGAGGTCAAAGGTCATGCATCTGGAGCTGGTATGGCTTCAGTATGATGATGATTCAGCTCATGTAGACCACTGACCACAGTTTGTGTCTCTCAGGATCTGGTCAGTCACTGGCTGTGAATGTGTCGGCTACGTGTGCCAGCAGGCCCTGCTTCCCTGGGGTTCAATGCATCAACCGCAGGCCGCCACACGTCGGCTACGTCTGCGGCCGTTGCCCGCCCGGCCTTTACGGCAATGGGCGCATCTGCATGAAGAACGCCAAGGCAGGTAAGGGATTTTTTTCTTTACATTTGATTTTGGAGTTTTGTGACCAATGGACCTGCAGCTCTGACACCAAGTTGCTTTTCATCGAGTTAAAGCTCTTCTAAAGCTAAAACATACTGTAGATCTATTGAAGAGTCCACTATTTGGCATTTTTAAAAATCAAACCATTTCTTCCCATTGTTCTTGTTTTCTTAACCTAAATATATTTTTCTGTGCTGTTGTTCAGGGATCAGCAATGTGAACTCTCTCCAAACATTGTGGGCTACTTTAAAGATCTTTTAATTTGTTCTTATTCTGGTTTCCCTGATGTTGTTTTATGTGTTTTTCTTGGTTGGAAGGAATGCCATTTATTGCAGCAGATAAATCAATATAAGTGGTTAGTGACTGCCTGGATGTAATAACCACCACCGGTACTTTTCTTTTTGAGTCAGCGCCCGGCCACAAAGTTTCAACAGAAGTTTGCTTAACGTAATTTTCCTAACAACTCAGAAGAGACAGTTTCTTTCCAACTTAAATCCCTTTACTGTGGATCGTGTTTGTCTGGAAAGTAACAAGGCCGAATAAAGTGTTTGTGCAGATGAGTCAGCCTCAAACAAGACATGAATCGCTTGAATCAGTTTGCAATGCTATTATGAAGAGTTCTACTGAAATCAGGGCCTGTAAAAAAAATCTCTTAACATTGTTTTTTGTCCAAGGACTGATTGCATGCTCTTTTTCAGCAACATACCATTATTTACAGATTTCCCTTCTCTCCTGCTTTTGACTTTTTGGTTTTATTTTCCTAGCTTTTGCCATTATTGACTGTGTTCAAGATTTTCTTCACTATAGAGCTCAAAATATTTCTAACTGACCCTTCACTAAGCCTTGCCCCTCTTAGTTACTGTTGTTACACTTGTCAAGTTGGCCATTCTCGCACAGCACATATGCAGTTTACAGTGATAACTGTGCCAGATTTCTCACTCAAAAGTGCCCTTACCAAAGCCTCAATCACGCCGCTTTGGCTAGTTGCGGTTGCTAAGCTATGACTGGACAATAACAGTTTCAGGGGAGGGGGGTCAATTTGCCTAAGGCACTGATGTCACCTCCTGTCTTTCCTCAGCATCCAATCACCTTCCTCAGCAGCAGACGGTAGGCAAGACCAGCCGATCCCCGCACGGAAGCAGCAGCAAAGTCTCCCAGCTCCACCTGCCCAACCTGCCCACCAGGCACGGTATCAAACACCTGTCCTTGTCTGTCACCAGAGCGAACCGAGATAATACACCACGCCAGGTTACCGCTTCAGGGAGGGGAGGCGGGACGGGGAGGAGAGAGGCAGTCACTGCTTCAAGAGATGTTCCCAGAACATCAATCAGCGCCCTCCATGTAACTGCAAATACTCACATCACCCGCCAAAGTGCCAACCTCAAGTCAGATGCCAGGACATACACCAGATCTAGCATGACTATGTCCAGGGATTTCATGGTTCCCCATGTGACGGTCTCCAAGGTGAGTTGACCATTTCTGTGCTGTGCGTCGTCTTGAGGAAAACGTGTAGGTGGACATGAAGGTCCAATAAGCATTCTATGATTTTCTCCCAGCAGTCTGAAGGAGTATTGACCGATGCCACACCTTCCAGGGTAACACCGCCCGCTCCTCACCTATCCAAACAGACAACCCAACCCCAGCTCAACCACCTGGCATCCACCCAGGCCAAACCCTGGACTCCTCCAAGGCCTGTCCTCCCACTTACAGCGGCCCTCACTGCTCTGTCCTACTCGCTGTCTGAGTCAGAGTTCTCTGCAGATGGAGATGAGGCTGAGCTTGGATCCGAAGGCTCAGAGATGCCGCAGATGGTCCCAGCATTGACCTTCACAACACCGGGCAAGACAGTCTACAGCAGCTCCCTGCTGCAAAGAGCCACCTCCATCCAGCCAGGGGCTAGGAGTAGTACGACAGCCGGCAAACATGTGACAACCTGCGCTGACCGGCCTTGTTTTCCTGGTGTCCTGTGTGAACCAACCGTGGACGGGGGTTTCCGCTGTGGGAGGTGTCCTGTAGGATACACTGGAGATGGACAAGCCTGTCGAGGTAAGGCTCCATGTCTTCAATACTTTGTACTTGTAATACTTTTTGTTTAATGATAATACAAATTGTGCAGAACATTCATCACCTGGGAAATTCTTGTTCTGAAGTGACTGCAAATTGAACAAGGCTGATCTTATACATGCCTCAGAGCACTCCCTGTCATTAGCACATCATTGGCTGCAATGAACAACTTGACATATCGTTGATTGACCGTAAAGGTATGGTCACATTTGTTCTGAGTCCAATGAAAGCATCAATTAACAAAGGGGTGTTACATGTTCACTATAGGTAGTTAAAACATATCGAGCCATCGTAGAGTGTCAACGGACAATGAGAGCAATGCTGCAGTACAAGTTTTGGTAGTGTAATATTGTACAAAACGGGGGGATGACACACTGCTAAAATAATGACTCCATTTTCAAACACAAGATACGTGAAGACAACTCTATCTACTGGCCAGCAATGCAAATGTTCAAGTCAAATTCATCTTTGTTCAAGTTTTACTGCTGCCAACCAGGGAGATCACACCGAAAGTGAAGCGCATTCTTGAATTCGTCAGTCACACAGGCTTCAGTTTGTCTTACCAGTATTTGTGACCAACACAAGGCCAAAATCCAGTAAAATCCATGCTTGATGGTTCTGTTCATTAGCACTGAGGCTAGCACTTTGTCACTGAGACATTAACTTAACTCATTCCCTACAATGCATCTTAAAAGTAACAAGTTCTTAACTTCCCCATTGCCTTCTATTTGAATTAATGATGAGCAAATGATCATCATCATTAAATAGTTAATGATTTAATGATTAATGGTTTGCAAATGATCATCACGATTACAGAGATTAAACAGCTTTACTAGAAAGATGTACACAGGTTTAACATCTCCACGGTGCCACCCTGTCTGTTTTTCAAGCTGTTTGCAGGCATACATGTGGTAGGAACATGGAGTGTGCTGCGCCCAATACATGCCGCTGCAAGCCGGGCTACACTGGATTCGACTGTCAGACAGGTAAACAAATAAATTGCTTATATAAAGTATTTCAGCTATATTTTATCTCTATGTATTTATTTGTTTTTTTATAATTTTTGTTTATCCATTTTTCTTAGCAATCTGTGAGCCGGATTGTATGAATGGGGGTGCTTGCATTGCTCCGGGTGTGTGTCAGTGTCCCAGAGGTTTTCATGGAGAAACCTGTCAGGAAGGTAAAGCTTGCCTCCTTCTCCCAGTTAATTCAATCACAGATGTCTTTAGCACACTGGTTTTTATCGTTTTTACCATCAGGAAGCACAGCTATAAACATCTATACATCTTCCCATAATATAAGAAATAAATATGGGAAGAAATTCTTTTCTAAAAGTAGTTTTAGTTTTCTTCAATTTGTCATGGTAGAGACTGTATTGAGTAAAGACTATAAACCATCACATTTCACAAAAATATAGAGGTAATCAATAATTATGATGGGTTATAAAATAAGTATGATAAAGGATATAACTAATTGAAATGCATCTCTGCAGCTCTGTGCAGGTTACCGTGTGAAAATGGAGGCACCTGTGTGGGACTGCAGACTTGTTCCTGTCCTTATGGATTTGTGGGACCTCGATGTGAGACCAGTGAGTTCACATTTACTGGCATTTTCTATTTTTCATATTTATTTAACTTTCTGAATCCCTTTGCTTTTAAAGGGTGATTGTTCTTACTATCAAGATAAATATTGTTTTTTGTTGGTCGTAGTGGTGTGTAGCCATCACTGTCACAACGGAGGCCAGTGTGTGTCTCCAGACGAGTGCATGTGTGCGGCAGGCTGGACCGGACCGTCCTGTGAGACCGGTGAGTGTGTTTTGGTGTTTGTGTATGTGTGTGTGTGTGTGTGTGTGTGTGTGTGCACTGACCTCTCAGCGCTGATGCTCTCGTCTGTCTCTCCAGCTCTCTGCTCTCCCCTGTGTCTGAACGGAGGTTCGTGTGTTCGGCCGAGTATTTGCGAGTGTCCTCACGGTTTCTACGGCGCACAGTGTCAGAATGGTAAATCTACAACTTCAGCCATCAATCGATCAATAAGTCAATCAGTAATTCAAGTATTCATAGAGTTATTGTTGAGTCAGGGACATGTCACAAAGGCTGAATTTGAACTTTCCCATTAATATCTTACTATTTTCTTTATTCTTCCAGCTGTCTGCAGTCCTCCATGTAAGAATGGCGGTCTGTGTATGAGGAATAACGTCTGCTCGTGTCTGCAGGGATACACCGGGAGGCGATGCGAGAAAAGTCAGTCTTCCTCCTCATCATCTTTCTCCTCATCGTCACTTGTTTGTCCAATTTATTTCCAGTTTCTTTGTTTCTTCCTGCTTCCTCACTTCTTCCTTAAGCATTATTCTCTTCATCCTTTTCTCACTTTGACATCACGATGTACTTCATCTTCATCATCCTTCGCTCTCTTACTCTGCCATTTCTTTATCCTCCTTTTCTTCTTCAATTTCATTTAATAAGCTGAATTTGCTACTCAAGATTTTTCAAATCAAGTCTGAAAAACTGTCATCAACATAATCAAATTACTACATGAAATGAGACCATACTTGAGACAGCAGCCTACAATGTCTCTCACTCTCTCTCTCTCTGCAGGTGTGTGTGAGCCCATGTGTATGAACGGCGGCAGGTGTGTTGGCCCAGATGTTTGCGATTGTCCGTCAGGTTGGCGAGGAAAGAGATGCGATAAACGTAAGTGCCGCGATACAAGAATCGGATCTGTACAGATACAGATTCTTTACATTTACGACATCATCATCCAGGCCAACCTGCTTAGATCCCATGATGCATCAGTGTGAACACCTGGGCATTTCTCACTGCCTTTCTTCCCTTCTCTCCAAGTACAAAATCGAACCTGTCGCCCCAATTGGACACCAAAAGCTAAACTCTTGTTTGTTAAGCACAAAGTCAGTCTGTCCAGAATCTATCCAGCCAACAAACAAGCAAAAACAGAAAACTCATAAGTGGAGGTACAAAAAGACAGTAATCATAAGATTACTAAGCAGTTTAATCGTTCAATCCATAAAATATCACAAAATGTGAAAAATGACCATCATAAGACAAGGTGACGTCTTCAAAAATAGTTGAATATCCAAAGATATTCAATTTACAATAATGTAAAGCAGAGAAAAACAGCAAATCATTACATTTGAGATGCTGAAATAAGAGAATAGCTGATAATTGTGAATTTTCTGTCAATTGACTAATCTATTAATTAACAAATTGTTTCATCACCGATTAGTGGTATTAAAAACACACTGCAACAGAAAGGTACACTTCTACCCCAAATTAATTTAATATCATAAACTGACCTGGAGTCAGGAGAGGAGGTTTGACTTTGCAGTCAGACTCTCAGAAGAGTACGTCAGAACTTTTCATCATCTTGCTGTAAAAAACTCACCAAACTGAAGCAGAAGCAGGTACAGACGCTTCCACGGAGCCTCCCATATGGAAACCATCAGCTCTGATGACCTTTGCATGCTGCTGAAGAAACGGTTACCTAAAAGACATCCAAACATCAGGGGAGAGGGGAATAAGCGCAGTTAATCATTATCTGTTGAAACTCAAGTCTGCAGCTTTTATTTTTAAGGGAGGAAGTGTGTTGTTAGCTCCGTCTTTCTCCTTCATCAGTCGACACCTTAACACCTGTCACTCATCTGGATGGCCTGGCATCTATCACGAGGCATCTGTTAAGTCTCCATACCTGGTTCGACAGTGATCTTCATTGTCTTTTGCAACATTTGGTTTCACCGTCCTTTTTTGTCTCCCTTTCCTCCACTGTTGTTGATTTTCTTGGTACTGTGACTTCCTGTTCTGTGGCCACTGGCTTCACAACTCGCCACTCCCACATTACATACCTGCAGGAGATGGTAAATGCCGAAAAGACATCTCCAACATAATTAAAAACAGCATTTCAAGCCAGCGCCTGAGCAGAGAGCACTTTTGACTTTTGGCACAAAGAAAATTAAAATTACTGACTAAGAAACTGAAGAACTGAAGTATTAATGTTTTTCTGAAGGATACATCTTGGCTCTAGCTGTTGAGAAAGAGGAGTGTTTTTCTTCTCTGGTCTACAGATTGGAAGCAATGAAAGGACTCTTACTCTTACTGTGATGATTTTTGAGCTTTATGCAGAATGCCTCCTGACGAGCTGACAAATGTACAAAGCTTGTGAATTGTTACCGTGTGAGCGTTCCACGCTATATACACAAGTTAAATAGAT
This sequence comes from Oplegnathus fasciatus, assembly GCA_003416845.1. Classification (NCBI taxonomy): domain Eukaryota; kingdom Metazoa; phylum Chordata; class Actinopteri; order Centrarchiformes; family Oplegnathidae; genus Oplegnathus; species Oplegnathus fasciatus. The sequence goes on along the minus strand of NTHP01000403.1, from coordinate 243,106 downwards.
TATTTCAATGTGAAGCAAATGAAACAGTGGGGGTAACTTGGTCAGAGCACTGCATAGCTACAAGCAGCAAAGTAGGCAGTGGAAGTGTGTATATAAACTAGATCACATGTACAGATCTACGAAGCTGTGGCATTATAGGACTTCAAGACATCAGTCTCAAGTTCTTGGGAACAAGCCCAAGTCACAGCTCTTCCTAAGCCAGTTAAGATGCAAGTCTTTGAGTCCTGAATTCTGGCCATTAAAATGACACGGCATGGCCATTTACCTATTGAACATGTTAATGGTGTGTTTTTTCCTTAACTGAGAGCATGTCTTTTGAATGCAGAGACCTTATAGTTAAATATCCATAGTGTGTGGCTTTGCAAGGCCTGCCTGGTGCTGTTTTTGCTTTCAAGTCTCAAGCCCAAGTCACGTCTTAAGTCCTCTTTTTTGTGACTTGAGTCTGACGAGAGTACAGCTCTAATGTTAAGTTGTTAATGTTAATGTTGCCTCTCAGCCAGCTGTCTGCAGAAGTGTCTGAATGGAGGAGAGTGTGTGGGAGCCAACACCTGCCACTGCGCCCCGGGGTGGCAAGGCATGCTGTGTCAGATCCGTGAGTATCCCAACAAAATACACACAAACACCCCCTTAAATGCACTTCATCTACTCTTTACATCACTCGTCAAAATACGCCATGGAAAGCATGAAAAGTTTCTGGATCTCCTGACGTATTGTTTGTTTCTGTGTTATTTCTCAGCTCACTGTGAACAGAAGTGTCTTTACGGCAGTCGATGTGTCCGACCAAACGTCTGCGCCTGCCGGAGCGGATACTCAGGTTCTCTTTGCTCCAGAAGGGTAAGAAGGACTGAAAATGGAGTGTTATTTTAAAGTAAAACGGGGTTCAGCATGTGAACAGTCTCTTTTCAATGACTGTCCATCACTTAAACTCAAAAAAGACCCGGAAATGTTCCTTCTTTCCTTGCTTGTTAAGTATTCTAGTCAGGATTTCATTCCAGTTTGGCCACAAGAAGTGAAATAAAGGCACTTCGGTAGCAGCTTTGGGAAAGAATGCACAAACGTTTCAGTTATTTTCACCGCTACATTTTTTCTAGCTGGTCTGAGATCCACACACATGTGGGTCAGAAGACTTGCACATGAAGAAAACTGGAAACACGTGAAAATGCATCCAATCTCATGAATTGACCAGTTACAGATGATGATGTATTGAGGAGCAGTGAACCAAGCTGTGCAAAAATATTAAAAAAACTTGGATGGACAGTCTGTGAATGCTGCAGTGATCAAAGCTAAATGTAGAACTTGGTTGTGAACCTGCCATTTCATCTGTGCAAACATACGTGAAATTCAGCCTCATGGTGCATTCAGAGACGGTGTAAAGCAAAATTTCCTCACGCCTTTATATGTGACAGCACATACTCTGAATATTGTTAAACATTTAAACAACACTGAGAGTCTACAGTCATGCTAGCTGTTCTGTGAGGCTGTACAGCAGTGCTTTGAGTTAAATGCAGCATGCTAACATACTCACAATGACAATCGACCCAATAGTTGTAGAGACATTTCACTCAAATGGGAACCTGACGGTGGCGCTAGAGGAAAAGTCAGAGGATCATCAAAGTCATTGAGATACATCGTCTGGGAGCCATGAATGTCTTTGCAAAACTTTGTGCTAATCCATCGAGGAGATGTTGGGATATTTCAGTCTGGACCCCGGTGGTGGACCAACGTTGCCATCTACAGAACCAAGAACTCCACCTGTTTATCTTCCTTTTGCAGCAGGCCCGGTCCTTTCATTATAGGTTTTCAGCAGGAGCAGATCAGTCTAGAAATGTACGTGAATCTTTCCATAATATCCAGGCTTCCTACTGGTCATGAAAGTTAAAGACAAAGAAGGAAATCTTGAGAAATGTATTCAGGCAAATTTGAGAATCTGACAAATTCATAGGGGAAGAAGTAGGGGGAAAGTGTTAGGTAAAGTCAAACACTTAACATCAGCATCACAGTGGGAACCTTGATAGTGAACATATCAAGCAGTTTTCCAACGGTATCCCAATTTTCTTGTTGCTTTTCAGTCTGGATCTGTGTGAGTCGTTTTAAAACCTCATATTCTCTCATATTTTTCAGCTCCCTATTTCCCAAGGTTGAGACCCACCTACAACCGGCAAACAGCAAGCAGAGTTCAATCAGCACCAATAAACCCTGCAGGTGATCCAGAACCATCAGCACAAAACATCATGAAGAGAAAACCCAAAGTGTCTGTTCCATCTCTGTGCATCCAGTACAAAGCCTATCTTAGCAAAAAAACTGGAAGCAGGGGAAATATTTATGTTTTTACAACTTCATCGCATGCAAAAAATACGTATCTAAATACAAGACTTTGTGCTTTTAGAAGCAGTTATACAACTGCAGTTATTTCTTGACAAACTACCATTTATTTGTTTGTCCTACAAATCTGGTGATTACACACGTAACCTGATGTCTCTGAGTAACCCGGTTTCTTGAGTGCATGCAAACGTACTGTATGAAAACTGGACCATTGAGATGAAGTGGTTATTTATCCAGAAATACAGCCAAACTCCAATTCTGCCAAACTGCTAGAATATATATATATATATATTTATAAGGCAGCTTTGGAGCTGACGGTTACAAAAGGTTTCCACTGATCTAGGCCAACAGTTTCCCTCTGCTTGCAGTCTTTGTGCTAAGCTAGACTAAAGAGACTTGTTGTTGTACTTGATGGACAGAGATAAAGACTTTTTTGTAACTGTCCACAATGCTACGTGTCCATTCTGCAGACAGGACCTGCATTTCACCATTTAGGATCCCAACATTATAAAAGACTCAGTTGGTACCATTCGGTCGGTCACTATTTTCTCAATCAAATCTTTTAATAGAAGTTTAACTGTGTTGAATCAAACTAAAGTTCTTTTTAAATGGCAGATTTTTTATTTTTGACCAAAGCCTCCGTACGCGAAACATAAACTTATGGTTCATGATCAGGACTTCACAAGCAGCTGTTACAGTCAATGGTCAGGCTGATCATTCAAAGGCTCCAGTTGAGGAATCTTCTTCTCCTGGACAGACTTTTTACTGTAAACGCCATCATGTTCAGGTTCTACACCACAAACCCAAACCTCTGTATGAGTATTTATTTATTTGGTTGTTTTATATTGTCGCATATTTCTTGTTGTATATATCTTAATCACTGTATAATCGATGTTATTTCTTATTAAAGCTTGTTTATTGATTGTTTTGTAAGAAAACAAATAAAGATCCTTTTAAGGTATTGATTTGGTCAGATTTCTTTTAAGGTAGGATAGGTCATTTTTTCCCTAAAAATAAAATCTGAAATTTGTATTCTTTGATGGGAACCAAAGTAGGAACATTTTACTTTTCTATATTTTTGCATGTGGTTTGCTCATCTTCAGTGTTAATTAAGCCAAAACAGACTTCAACACCGGCTTAACCTCATGACACGATCACATAATATGACAACTGACAGCAATTCCAGATGCACCCTGGGTCCATGTTGGGTTCCCAACAGTATCAGACATATGGTGGTACCTTACCTTTCATATCTACACATGGTCTGAAGTACTGCATCTGTCTCCTTGTACCCATAATCCCTTGTTAACAGCTGTTCATAGAGCTGAAGACCTCCAACATGGCCACCTACACCACCTGGAAGTATAGATTCAATAAAAGATGATGAGACAACCACACAATGTTCAAAGACTTCTATAACATTTGTATTTCATGATGTTATTTGTTATAATTTGTTTACCATGAGATGCTTTTAGTTTGCTGATGTTCCTTCAGGTTTTTGGGTTAGTCGTTTGCGGCAGCAGCAGAGAAGCATTTGACTTTGCTACAGGGGCCAGACAAGTTCATGGGCGGCGGGTCGGGGCCACGGGGGCGGCGAGGAAATGAGGATTAAAAGATTAATGAGGCCGCATTAGCTCCGCACCAATTAGGATTCCTCTCTGCCAGCCTCTCCCTGACTCCTGACTCTGCGCGGCCGAACACTACAGAGCCGGTTGACTTTCTACAACTGATTAGGATGAAGCTGGATGGTTTGTTGATACTGCAGCAGGAGCTTGGCCCTCTGTTGATATTTGTTGCCATCACTCTAATCCCTGTATGATTCTTTGGCAGTTTGCTTGAACATAATTTATAATCTGGTCTTTGAATGTTCTAAAAATCTTTCAAAATTTACATGTAAATGCTAAATCTCTCAAAACTATAGGGTTTTGACCTCTTGTTGCAAGCTTAATCCTGCAGGAAGGTGACCTCTGACATCAAGAAATGATCACATATCTAAAGTTTTAGTTGCTTATTTATTGGAAAAAGGACTAGAGGCTGGAAATCTTCAATATTTTTTAAGAAAAAATAACCTAAAGCCTTCGAGAAATTATCATTGGGCCTTTATTGCCCTCTGGTGGCAATAATAATAATAATGTCAATGTATGAACTGTTCATGAAATCCACAGCTCAACAATGATGGTTTGGTGTTTTGAAACAGCTGAGTAGGTATGTATTTAGTTTATTTATCTCCCCATGGATTAACACGAGAACATCAACAGGTTTAAATTAATTTCACATTCCTGATGGGATCTGAAAGAAATCGACAACCTGGCTTGAAGGTTGCTCCGAGCTTTTACAGCAACACACACAAGGCATCGTTCGTTCACAGATATTTATATCCACCCCCAAAGATGGCACTGGGCAAGGTGGAGGAGGAGGGGAGGGGTGGGGGTGGTTGTGTGTGTGTCCATCCTGGTGGGCACAAACGGGACAGGACGGGACGGGACCAGCGGGTCCACCTGGACTGTTCACTCAATGGAAGCTCAGAGCCGCCGGCCAAGGCAGCAAGGTTATCCTCCGCCCTGGATGCCAACAGGCAGGACACACACACCAACATACACACACTAGTTATTAGTAACCTACAGTGTGTGTGACCAGACTGGTTTGCAACACTAGACTGGCCATCAAGTTCATCAGCACTTGAGTCTGAGAGGGAAAAATTATGATTTTGTTTGGGCTAAAGGAGAACTGCTGAAGAACCAAAGGTTTCAGGAGAACATGGTACACTTCGCTCCTCTTTCACTGGACTGGTGCTGGTTGAAGTTCAATACTTCAGACAGTGGTGGAGGAAGTACTCAGATCCTTTGCTTAAGTACAAGTAGCAATAACACAGCATAGAAATACTCTGTTATCAGTAAAAGTCTGGCATTCAAAATTTTACTTAAGTAAAAGTACAAAAGTATAAGCATTAAAATATACTTTAAGCACCAAAAGTAAAAGTACTCATTATGCAGAATGTCCCATTCAAAATAATGTATTATATTATATCGTTGGATTATAATTATTATTATATATAATATTATAATATTATGCATTCATGTGTTCATCAAAGGTGGAGCTCATTTTAATTATCTTATATTCTGCTGGGTAGCTTGTGAAGTTCAATTGTCTTCTGATTATTTATGATTTATGGTTTATTAGTTGATTATATTTTGTATTATTAATTTAGGTAATTGATAACTTTAATAAATGTGGAGGTAAAAAGGGCAATATTTCCCTCTGGATTGTAGTGGAGTAGAAGGAGAAAGTAGCAGAAAATGGAAATACTGAAAGTACAAATTGTACAAATTGTACTCAAGTACGGTACTTGAGTAAATGTACTTTGTTACTTTCCACCAATGGTTTCAGACAAACGCATCACAGACGAAGCTGCTTCCTCATTGGCTGCCATAACTTAAAGAATAGATATTGTGGTCAAGGAGTTCAGAAAACTTCCTCCAAAATTTCTCTAAAACACAGCAAACATCCAGTTTTTATGGTCATTCAGATGAGCAAAAAAAAAAATCTAATTTCTGTCAACTCAGTAGGACACAAAGTGAGACATATTGTTCATTTTCTTTAACCATTTTACTTCACCACACTTTAAGTGCCATTTTCTGTGAATGAATTATTAAGTTGAGGGCAGCGGTGTAGCCCAGAATTAATTTCACCTCTAATTTGAGTGTGGAGGATTTTAGTGATGAGGACATAATTTACAGGTTTATGGGATTTTTTTTTTTACATGTTCTGCACTAATGAAATTTAAATTGAATTACCTTTTTTTCTGTACTTTGCAGTTTTTTACTTTCCTCTGCCTGTTTAGTTTTATTTTAACTGCAACTTTTAGAGAGTTGTTGATGAACTAAACTGCATTATGTAAAGGTGAAGCATGATATTTACTTTATTTTACTTTATTAGGGTCAATCTAAAGTGGGCTAAATGATCTAAATGATCAGTATCCAGGACTGTTGAGCCTGGATGACCTACACATGTCTAATAGCCTATCATCAAGTCCTAATTTGTTTGTTCATTTGTCATTTTTAAACACTGATTATCGCCAAAATGTTAACATTTTGATCTGAAATCGGCCTTGAAGGAAGCTCCACATCGGTCGAGCCTAATTTAAACCTGTATCCTCCAGACCACAACAGGTGCCCCCTCCTCCCCTCCCTTTAGGCTCCACCTGTCTTCCCTTCTCCGCGGCGGGCTGGCGACCCAGAAAGCAGCCGTCATTCATTAGAAATGGTATGCCGATCCGCCGGGGGGCCGGACGGCACAAACCCCCTCGGTCACCGGATCGGCGGCAGCTGCTCGGCCCCCCGGTGCTATTTTCACCCTCAGGATAAAGTGATGTGCAGCCGCTGCCCGCTCGCACGGCCTCAGCAGCTCCAGTCAGACCACATCAGAGGCAGAATGAAGTCCACAGGCAGCGAGCGCACCGCACAGCCCGACGGCTTCACCTCCGACCTGGACGACCTGGACAGCGGCAGCGACAGCTCCGACGGAAAGTCCACCGGCGGCTGCAGCCCCCGCATGGAGCCGGGGGAGGCGGGAGGGGAGGAGGCAGCGGCCGGAGGCTGTTCCCTGGCCTGTGCGCCGAGACGGAGGAGAAGGCGGAGACGCAGCAGCGGTGGAGGTGGAAGAGGCGGTGGAGACGCGCGTCTCTCCGGAGTGAGCCAGCAGAGGCAGGCGGCAAACGCGCGGGAGCGGGACAGGACGCACAGCGTGAACACGGCCTTCACGGCGCTCCGCACGCTCATTCCCACCGAGCCCGCCGACAGGAAGCTCTCCAAGATAGAGACGCTGCGCCTGGCCTCCAGCTACATCTCCCACCTGGCCAACGTGCTGCTGCTGGGGGAGGAGTGCCGGGACGGACAGCCCTGCCTCCGCTACCAAAGCATCCTGCACGGCCCCGCAGCGCTCAGCGCGGCCTCCCTGCGGCCCATCTGCACTTTCTGCCTCAGCAACCAGAGGAAACTGGTGAGTGGCCATTCACACCTGTTGTACCACTGTAAAATGCTAAAAGCAGCACATTCCTGTCTCTGAGGCAGGACCAGAAAGGAAGATATCTGCTCCAAAGTAGAGCATCCTCTTTATATTAGAGTTTCAGGTGATTTGACTTGACTAAAGTGGCACCTGTTTCTCCAGTGATTGACAACACAAAATGAAAACAGGCTGTGGTGCCTTCAGAGGTTTAAAATAAGTGGAAGACTCAGTTGCACTCAGTTGACTCCTCTTCTATAGACTGAATCTAAACTCAGTGTCGTTTCCTAAAAGAAAACTGTTTTAGGTAAAAGTCTGGCGCTGGTAGCTGACAGTGCTTTAGCAGACTTGGTTATAAGTAATGATAAATTATACGTAACCAGTTAATTTATTTTATTTATACAGATAGAAAGGGATTTGGGAGTTTTTGAGTGCTTCCAAAATGGATTAAAAGGAACTAAAAAGCACCATGGTAATGGAGAAGTACTGTAAATATTCAAAATGTAAATGGTTATTATTCATATTAAACGATACGGATGATTTTCAACCAGCGTTTCACCCATTTTGATCCTAAATACACGTGTAGCAGTGGATTTGACGTGTTTACAGTGGTTGATGGTGTTTGGCTGGACACCTTGCAGTTATAAATACACCTGAAACTGGCACAAGATCAGTAGTATTATGTCACTACCTTTAACATGTAAAACTAACCCACTATTACAGCAGGGTACACTTCACTTCTAGCGTTCTGTAAAAACGTATTCGTCTCATGAAGTCTTTCTAAAAGTAAAGTCAACCTGAAAAAGCAGAAGTCCTTTTTTTCATTTAGGTGCAGTGATTTTTATACTGTGCCTTGTTTCAAAATGTTTATCTAAAAGTGAGTTGTGAGTAACAGTAAACTGTAAAAATGATTAAAAACAAAATAGACTTCAAATAAATATTTTATAATGAAATAAACCAATGAATACCTGAAGTTGGGGGGCTGAGGATCAGTAAGAGAAGTGTTATTAGGATCCATGTCATGGTGCTTTCACTGAACTGTGCTTGTGTTTTCTTTGCCTCCACAGCTCAGAGATGGAGGGAAGCAATCGGCTGCCGTGTGAAGCAAAGCGGCTCCGGACAGACGAGGAGTCCACCTCGATGTTGTTTACATGCAGACACGTAAAAACACACCTGTAGGACTTTGTACATATATAAATGTATTGTAATGTATTTTTGGATTAGACTAGAAAACAAAATGAACACTGAAAAGCACTTTCTGTTCACGTTCGTGTGCTTCTGAACCTCTGTTTTGGTTGAGCTGTAACCTGAGCCGATGTGTAAAGTTGCACCTGACGGGGGGCTATTTTGATCCCACGAATAGTACAAACTACCCCCCTCCAACTCCTAAAAAAAAAAAAGCCTTGCCGCCTTCAGTCACATGAAGGAAACTGAAGAGCAGCTATTGCAGCGGTTGCTGTCAGTTGAGTGGCGTTAACGCTGCCTTCAAGTGCTGTCAGAAATATCACAATTATGCAGGGGCACTTTAAAGGGGCATTAACTGATCTATCACCTCTAGTGCTGAACAGTAGGAGCTGCAACAACACTGACAAAACTGATCTCCTCTTCATCTTGTATCATTTGCTCTGTGCCTGTTAAAACATCACGAATCAACATCTCAGGAATCAGAAAATTCCCTCCTCAGATGTGTTTCTGATGATATCGAAGAGAGCATTTTCATACCATTCCCTGCAGCAAGGGATAACATAATGCCGTTTCGACATCTAGACGGTTAATTCTTTGGTAAATTAAAGAGTTAACGTGTTCAGACAGAAAGCAAGGCGAATTTTAGACACGTGGTAGCATACAAAGCCAATGGAAGGACATTTTGCCCTGAGCGGCACAAATTGACACAAAGCTCAACATTTTTCAGTGCGTACTACTTCACAGCTAACGTCTGCACAGTTGGTACGTTGGCTGTTTGGGATGAATCGACGCTCCAAATTCACGTGAATGAAGGAAGGCGAAAATCACGCCCTCAAAATGTCTTCTTTAAAACCGAACACAGTTCACAATTAAGTTTCAACGCATCACAAGTACGTGGAGGATAAACTTGGGTATTTTTCAGGGTGCTTTAACTGCAAAATCAGGGAGACAAAGCTTTTTTAAGTTATTTTGGAGAAACTCAGGGGAAGATTTCACGTAGCTTGATGTAACTGTCACTACAGCATTAGTTTCGGCGCCTCACCTGACGTGACCGTCCATCGCTTTTCAGTCACTTTGCAAATAATCACTTCCCGCAAAGGACAAAGTCAGAAAGACGAAAAGAAAAATCTATTTGATCTTTTGACTGCACCGGGAAGCTTTTCACACTTGAAAACACACTGACAGGCTTGAAGGTTGGAATAAGCCGGACTTATATTTCATCTGCTTTATGGTTTGAAAAATGATCTGAAAAAATATTTTTCCCTGTGAAGGTGACAGCGCATGAAATATGCCTGTTTGACATGTCACTTGATCTCTGAAAATCCTAAAAACTGAAAAGAAAAATCAATTTTGCCTCCTCCACCAGGAAATTGTACAAGTTTGGGATCAGAGTCATTAGATTGGATTTTAATGACACAAATCTGGGCCTGATATTTCCTCCTTTAGATGATTTAAAAAAAATTTTTGAGTCCCAATTGTTGCTGCTTTAATGCACTGGTGGAAATCTGACATCTGGCATTTCAACACTGGGCACTGAAGGAAGTTTTAGTCTTCACCGATGCTGTTTCGCCTCAGAGCTAAAGAAATAAGTCAACCTGTCAACCTGAATGGGATACTACTTCAACTATAACCCTTTGCCTATCCGTCAGCTGTTTGTTAGAAGTTCTGATTTTGGCATGATGAAATGTTAAATCAATTTGCAGTGTGGTGAAATGTTTACTTTTGCATTGTTGCACAATCTCTGTATCACTTTAAAAAACACAAAACTGAGACGTTTTGTGTGCACATGAATGTGGGATGCCCTGGCATGCAAAGTGCATTAGGTTGCCTTTTGCACTAATTTGGAGTATAAATGTAATCCTTTTACAATCAACCGGATCCCTTGATATTTATTATACAGCACATATGGATGAAAACTATCACTGGGAAATGTTGCACACTACCTCAAACCCTGTTTTAAATATGAAGGCCTACCTCTAAATCGAATGTGTAACATGACTGTATAACAATGTACTTGAATACCTGACAACTGTGTCCTTTGCACATCGCAAATACTGAGAAGCTGCTTGAAGAAAAATGTATTTTTGTACAATAAAAATAAGAATAATATCGAACTGTCTTCTCTGTTCATTGTCCGCAAATGTTCAAAAATGTATTTGCAATTTATGTCAACAAAAAATTAAAAATCTAAAATCCAATTCAACACCACTGCAATGGGACTCTGACAGTAAATAAGGCACTTTAACAGGAGATAATTTTAAATATGCTCTGTTTAATAACTCCTAAAATGCAGGTGCTCGTAATGTGCTACAAGTTATCATATCTGAGACTTTTCAAGGTGTCAGTTTGGTGAAAATCGTGGCCTCACTTTTTTTTTATTGAATACTGTCACGTCATTAAAATTCTAAATACAGCCGCAGATCTTCATCACAAGGCTTTCCCCATGAAAGAACGGGTCCAACAAGGACTGTAATTCGTTTAATAAGTTTCTTTAAATGAGGCCCAAGTACTAACAAAGAGTTTCAAGGCCCATGAGCTCCGTTGAGAGGTTACATTTCTATGGAATCCAGTTGATGCCAAAAAGAAAAACAGATTTAAAGTCGCACGATAAAAACAAAAATGCTCATAGTAAGTCAAAATTATGATAGTCATTAAAATACTATCTAAATTTTGATTTACAAATTTGACTTAAAAAATCATAATTAACCCTCTAGACCCTGTTCTATATTTCACTATAGCGCCCAAGAGCGCCCGTCATTTTAAAGTTATTTTTAGCGTATCAAAAACGGAAAATAAGGACATGTGCTTTGCATTGTAGATACTTTAAGTTGTCACAGATGAACCGGAACCGCAAATATACATCGTAACGTTGAAATCTTTGATTTTTTCGCAGGTTTCCACCCGGTTTCCACTTGTAGATCTAAAAATGGCTCCTCCGACTAAGCATCCTCGTATTTATCATAATCTTATGGAAGACGTAAGATTGTGTTAGAGATCCTGACCCACTGTGCATAGTAGAAAGTTTTTGCTCGAAATCGCATAATCACGGTCACTAAACAGCGGGACCACCATGAGTGGGACCTACCCGGCTCTACCTGCCGGAGACGGACGCTGTTTTCCGGTGGGCAGTGCGCCGCGGTTTGTAGAGCGGACTGACCGGGTCGCTGCGACTTTTCCGCATATAAATTTGGCAATTTTTTTTCTCATACAACTTGCCAAAGACACTACACATTACTGTCGTCTGTTCTTATAACATTGCTGTGTGGGTTGAAGTGTGGGACGTTTTCTCTTTTATTTTGAAAGCCGAGCATTACCCAGTGATGGATCTGTTTTGTTGTCAGACTCAGGAAGCAGACAGAGAGAAATGTTGTGGATCACTATTCGTTATAAATTGACCTGAAGTTACTTTCTCTTATTTTAGGTAAACTGAAAATAGCTATTTACAACAGTTTTAGTGCCATTTGTTGTTTTGTCTGGTGCTTTTTTTAAATGTGTTGAATCAAACTCAGTCTAAAAAGCTACACATGCCACATATTTGGTATCAGATTAAAGAGGAAGTTGTTTTTTAAAATGAAAACAACTTGTGATTGTGAGTTTCTTTATGTTTTTGAGATGGAGCTGCTTGTTTGGACTGAGTAGGAAAATGCTCATTTAAGTGAGAGTTCTCAGTCTAGAGGGTTAAAGATTGATTTTTATTTTGTTAATCATATTTTCTTCTCTTGGCAGAAATGGGCTTTATACATTTCCAACACCTGAAGTTAAAATAACCTTCATTTATTATTCTGAATCAGACACCATTTACGACAATGATTTCATCACGGGGGAGTGAAATGTTTTATGTTTTTGGTTTCATGTCGCACAGAAATATCAAAAGTGAGTTTCAAATGCTGAAATATCAAGTTTAAAACTGACTTTATTTTCAGTTTGTGTTTCAAGAAACAAGTTTTAAAAGTGCTGATAAATTTGTTGGGTCGGTGGAGCCACACTGAGAAACTCCTCGCAGTGTTCATCAAATAATGCTATTAAAAGTAAAATTTCTAGTTTAATATAAGCGATAAGGTTTGACTTCCGTTACGTTTTTGTGCACGTTATTCCGACATACGATCAATTTTTATTATGGCTAAGAAATCTTAATAATAAGTCTTGAATCACAATTAAGAGTGCAGTTATAGTATGTAGCTCCTTTCCTAGCTAAATACAGAAACTAAAAATTAAAAACAAATGGAAAATAAAGAGCAAAAAGACCACAGTTGAAGCATTTCAATAATCTTTATTTCATAAAAAAGTCAATCAGTTTATATCAGATTAAAGAAAGTAGAAACCAATAATCAGTTAGCTGGCGAGGCATCTTACAGGGGGGCGTGTCTTCTGACGGACTAACCAGCGTGACCTCGACACGCGGTACAGGTTTACCCGAAAGTCAAGAAAGAAGGCGAAGTTTAAGACCCAACAGGAGCCAAAACATGAGCTGGGTGAAATAATAAAAAGTCAAAAAGGGGAGATAAAAATAAGAAATAATAAAAAAAAAACTTGGCAAAATCGCATTAATGTTTTCGTCGGCCTCGTAGTCGCATGGCAAAAATGCGAACTTGAATATTAAATCCTGGTTCAGATTCATACAAGCAGCGGCCATCGAGATCACGTGGAATGTTTTGTATCCAAATTACAGAAGGCATTACAACAATAATAATACCAAAAAAAAAAATAATAAGAAAAGAGGGGAGTATTTATCGTTATCTGCTTCCACTGTGAGCCACGATACCTTAACATGTTACGAATAAGGACAGAGCCCTTTTGATTTTGTTAAAAATAACTAAATAACTTAAATGTTTTGGAGTGGTGGAAGAGAGAGTGTGTTTGGGGGATGAAGGAGTAACAGGAGGTAGAAGAGAAAGATGGGAAAAAAAGACATTTTACTGCTCCTGCTGCTACTTATAAAAAAAAAAAGAAAAGAAAAAGGAGGAAAAAAAAAGCTCATCTGGCGGTGTAGGTTTTAGTCCGTCTCCTCTTCGTCTGACTCAGACTCTGCAGAAAGAAGAAAGGGAAAATTATTACTGGATGTTTAACTGTTAAACCGAAGACATAAACATTAAAAATCACATATTGCACACAGATCTTATTCTGGGTCTTTAATGTGTTTTGATTAAGTTGATGAATCAATCATTCAATCTATACAATGTCAGAAAACAGGGAGAAGTTTCCTAGAGCCAAATATGATGTCTTCAAATTGCTTGTTTTGTCCAACTTACAGTACAAAAATCCCCAAAAATTCAGTTTCAGAAGCTTCAACTAGGGTATATTTGGCATTTCTGCTTGAAAAAAGTACTTGAATAACTTAATATAGTAGTTCAAGACCATTATCTGAGCCATCGAGTCATTATTTCTCATAACAGATGTAGGGAGGGTTTTCCCTCCATGATAATAAAATTCTGAGGAAACAGAGGGGATCGATTATCTGCACAAAATAACTTGTGGGCAGTTTAAACTCGAGAATTTTATGATAGCCATCTTCAAAAGCTGATATTGACCCACACGGCAGATTAATGCTTCTGCTTCAGGCTGTTACAGGCAATGTGTACGGGTACATACAGTAGAAATGGCTGTAGCTGATGTGCACCTCAAAAATTCACAATATATAAACTTATTTTTGACGAGCAAAGCTTTGGTTGTTTGCTTTCTCCTTCACGTTTCAGATGCCCTACACATTTTATTGACTAAACAATTAAATGGAGATGAAAATAACAGTAAGCTGCAGCTCAATGTAACAGAGTTCACACATTTCTGTCACCAAAAACTGAACATTAAGCCCTGTAAAGACGGATGTTCTGACTTTGGATTGTACAGGTGTACCTAATAAAGTGGCCACTGGGTGTAAAAACAATTACTCTGGGAATGTAAACTTGATTATTTCGGGTACTGAACTCCTCTAGTGTTGCACTGGTGACAATCGCCAGGTAAAACCTTACACTGAACTATAATCAATTCCCCGACATAAATAAATCCAGTTTATTACACACATAATTTGGCACATTTCTGTGTGTACTAATAAACGGCAACAGGCTAACATGAAGATTTTTAATGCATTACAATCACTTATCCTGTCTTATTATAGTTAAAACAACTGGTCAATTCACCAATGAATAAAAAAAAAAAAATATTCAAACTTATTTGTGCTAATCAATTTAAGGCATGTTTTAAGCAAACTTCCAAAAATGTTCACAACTGTGAATATTTGCTGGTTCTTAGTATATTTGGGTTTTGAACTGCTGGTCAGACAAAACAAGACATTTTATGTGTTGACCTGGGCTTTGTGAAATTGTGATGAACATTTTGCACCATTTCAAAAGACAATTAATCAAGAAATAATTGGTAGATTGATATCGAAAACAAACGTAAATTACAGCCCGACACCTTATTCTAAGTAATTATCTTAAAACTGCAACGACTTTCTTCGGGCAGCCATTGTGACTTTTAAAAAAACACAGGAGGTCTAACTCTAATAAAGGCTGAATTTCATCATCACGGTCATGTTAGTTCACTCGCACACGAGGGAGGGAGCAATTATAATTAGTAACACATCCTTTCCTGCGATGACAAGTCTGAATATCTGCTGTCAGAATGGTTTATTGCCTCAGTGCAAATGGGGCGTGTTGTATTTTTCTTTTACCTTCCTCTGCGTTCTTCAGCCACTCGACAAATTTTTTCATCTGCTCGAGGAAAACACTCTTCCCCTTGGCAAGGTGGGCTTCAGTGTACCACTTCAGTATGGCCTCTTCGCTTAATACATCCGCTGTTTGAGGGGAAAAAAAGCACATTGTCAACGCTGTGCAGGAGGACCGACAAACATGACACTCAAAGAGCCTGAACTATGCCGTTGTAAAAGATCACTTAAAGAAAAAATGGTTAACTGATGCTTGGTGGGAAGTACTGCTTGTGGCTCTTGTTACTCAGACTTTAAAAACCAGTGTTGAAGGGTTGCACTTTTCATAAAAATTCTTAAAAAACAAATGCTATACTTTCTTATCGAAGGTGTAGCTTCTCAACCATTCAATAGATTTTTCAGAGATATCTGTACACCAATCAGAGGCTGAAGCTGTGTGCAAAGGGCAACAACAAGCCAGCAAGGGTTTTGTTAAAAATAACACCAAGCATTAGGAGGTACAACATTTTAAGGTCAAGGAAATGTTGAAAAATGACCTCACACTTCTCAGCGTTAAAAGTGAACGGACTTTCATAAACCTAAAACAAAATGAGACAAACTGTCAGTGGATAGTTTATATTAAATATTGGGCATCGATGGAGCTGAATGTTCCTGTGTGGACGCGACACCAACCTTTGTAGAGGAGCACCACGATCTTCTGAAAGGCCTTCATGAAGTTGATGTTGTCATAGCAGTACTCCTGGATCTTCAGCAGCAGGCTGAGCTCGGACAGACCCTGGGAGGTGAAGGCTTTCAGCAGAAGGCTGTATTGCTGCAGAAACAGGAGACAACATGAAGCTATGTTCGAGAAAACAGCTCTCCTCTCTGGGGCAGAGATGGAAATGCACTCAGCTAGCTCTCTTAGGAGTTATGATGCACGTAGTAAAAGCTTGTTGGTGCATTAAAGCGCATTGATTTACAGAAGGATCAAGACAGCTTCCTTTGTTTTTGCTTTTACTACTGCATTTTTATTTTTGTTGTTCTTGTTCCTGCTTTCTATTTTCACACCTTCCATGATCATCACACACACACACACACACACGGTGAAACAGGCCTAAATAAGTAAGTCTGATACTCCTAACTTCAGTGACTTCATTCATGGACCACAGAAAGAGCAGGTTTAGTGTGGAAGAGTCTCTAACAGGCCGGTGCTTCCCAAAATCTGCTACAGAGGAAGCAATAAGCCTGAGTTAGACTACGTTTTTCCAACTGATAGTGTAATGCTGGCCCAAAAACCACTCCATACTCACAAAATTATCAATATAATTGTGCTTAGTAACGTCAGCTCATTCAGAACGCTGTTCTAACGAGAACCAAGAGAACTGAGCTCATGACTCCTGTTCTTAAAATCTTTACCCTGGCTTCCCAGTTACGTATAGAATGGATTTAAAGTGCCGCTGCTAGTTTATAAAATCACTCAATAATCTCGAGCCAAAATACATTTCTGATCTCCTTTAGATCCTTTGAAAGAACTCAGCTAGTAGAGGCTCGAGTCTGAACAAAACAAGGTGACGCTGCTTTCAGCTGAGAGGCTGCACGCAGATGGAACCAACTTCGTGATGATCTCTAATGCGCTCCAACCTCTCGCCACTTTCAAATCTAAATTTAAAAACTCAGCTGTTCCCCTGTTTCTCGCATTGATTGGTTTTCTCTACTGCACTTTTATTTCCTTTGATTCTGAACTCAAATTGTATTTCTGGTCTATTCCATTTGTATTTTATGCATTTTATTTAATTTAATCTCATTTTTAAACTCTAATTTTATTCTGTCTTAACTGATTTTATTCCTTATTGTTTTTAAATGTCATTCTAAAGCTTTTCTTTGCCTCTGTAAAGCTCTTTGAATTGCCTGTGTTTGAAATGTGCTATATAAATAAAGCTGCCTTGCCTTCACCTGAATAAAACCTGAGCTTCTGCATTTCTCAACAGCTCAATCTTACGCCGTCGAACATGCTGGCTATTTCAGGGTTTTTCCAGGACTGAATGCACTTACTCCCAACAGCACATGTAACCCTCTACTGCTGAAGACAAACAGTGTGTTTCACAGCACTGAATAATATTTGAGGCCAACTGAAAACATTCAAACTTGCCAGAACCTGCAGTCACTGTGGCAAGGTTCACAATTTATTGCCCAATCCGTGACAAACATTTCTCTATTGGTTCATTAAGTGTGCCTGATGGATTTTAGTGCTTTATGTAACTGTATTCAAGACATTTAAACCACTTCCAGGGCACGCGTTTAAACAGCTTAACAGTGTTGCGTACCTTCAAGTGTTTGATGGCTTGTTCGGTCACCAGCTCTTCCTTCTTGTTCCACTCCACGCAGCTCATCACGCTGGTCCAGATGATGCTGATCATGGTCTGCTCAGAGAGGTTGGCCCTTTTCATCTCCTCTCTGGTGAAGGCGATAATCTGAACCCACCGGGAGAAAAACACAGCTGGGTTAGTCTCTTACCTGCCACTAAACATCTCATTTACACTCTGAGAAACATCAAGTTTCCAAATGTTAGAATTGCTGGTCACTTTGTGCTCTTTGTGTGCATGTAGGTTGAAAACCTGCTTATAAAATGGTTACTGTCAGGCCTCTATTAACACTGACAAACTGTCTTTGTTACTGTGCTGTTCAGTAGTCAGTAACAAACACAAATTATGCAACGTGGCAAAGAGGGAAGTGTCAATAACGAGGACGTCTGCCAAACACAAAAATCTGTTATCAAAGGGGAACAATAACGACATTCAGACCTTCACCTGCACCAACTGACAGGTATCCAACAGGATAATTACAGCCCAGACGATGCCTCTATGAACCTCTATGAACTGCTCCACCAAATTGTTATTTACAGCAGCAATATTGTTCATGCTGTAACATTTTTCTTGCCCTCCCGCAGGTGTATTTGCATGCAACACCAGCCACTGATGTGGACAGACAGGAATGTTTACATTTCACTTCATACTGTCTTCAGCAGTGCTGCTGGTGTTGTGACGGTGCAGCTCTAGCCTTGCATTACGACGCCTTGACCCTACAGCAACCTCACCTCCTTCTGAGGGTCACCGCGGGACATCTGCTCCTGGAGCTCCTTCTGCAGCTCCTTGCGGGCGCCAATGGATTGCTGGTTGCGGGCGAAGTCGGACAGCTCCTTCAGCCCGGCGTCGGTGAAGTACTTAGAAAAATGCTCACAGCTCCGTTTGTTGGCAGGAAAGAGTTCCTGTGGGACAGAGATATTTTCAGGTTAGGTGTTAATTCTTATACCAAATCAGATACAGCAACTGCAAAAATCTGTCTCGACTGTGTACAAACAAATGCGACCCCTTGTACAGGAACAGCAGGATTTGAAACTAAATCCAAAACACAGATGTTTTTTCCAGCTATCTCAGACTAAAAAACGCTCATTTACCATCAGCCTGTTGTCCATGCCGACTTTGCGGAGACTGGCAGCAACGGAGTTGATGTCCTTCTCGTTGATCCAAGACTTGAACAGCTTGACAGCGAAGGCTGCAGATACTCCTGAGCAAAAATGTAAAGACAAATTGGGTTTGAGTTGTACTCTCACTGAATACAAAGTATGAAATGTATAAATACTTGTGTCCTTATAAACCCAGAATTAGCATTTTGGGGAGGACCTAAAGAAAAAGCCATGGAGAGGAAACTTTCTCGCTCATTTCTAATTGTTCCTGAAGAGTTTTCCCTCACCCTCTTTGACGAGGTTCTCGTTGAAGAGGCTGTTCAGGATGGAGGCTGATATGTTGCCGTTAGCCAGCAGGATGCCGGTCAGCATGGCCAGTTTGTTGCGCTCAGACTCAGTGAACCCCTTCAGAAACAGCAGCAACTACACAGGACAGAGAGAAAACCAAATACAGTTTTGTTGCGTGTACAAGTTACACAACTTAGTTAATCCTACATCTTTGTTTTGATTGCAGGCAAATTCAAACTGTTTACAATCCTGCAGGTGCGGCTTTAGTCTCCACTTCAACTTTATTGTCTCGTAACTGAGATAATTGATTAATCATTTAAGAAAAAACGCAAATATTCACATTTGAGAAGCTGAACCACTAAATCCTCTTCTACGATAGTGATCTGAATATTTCAAGCTTGGGGTTTCCACATTTCCTGACATTTTATAGATCAAACTTAACACACTCGCAGCAAATTAATCAATAATGAAAATAATGGTTTGTAACAGCTCTATTTCCTGCCAAACTACGATCAACTGTGTCGTCACTGTTTAACACACGCTGACTTATTGTAAAACCATCAAAGTATTATCCTGTGCTTCAGCTGGAGGAAACCAACGGCACAATAAAATGACACACCCACCACCTCAGAGACATGTCCAACCAGTATGACAGATTGTGGGGGGGGGAACCAATAAAAGGAATCAAAGGAGGGGCCACATCAGCCACTGCCTAATCCATCCCCACCTCCAAAGTCTCAAAAGTCAACTTCATGAGCGAGCGTTGAGCAGTTGCGAGCACGTAGGGAGGGTCGAGCTCACGGTCGTCAGAGTCCCGTGTTTGCGGGACCGCGCTTGTGCATGCACGGGTTTCGCGGATTCTGTTCAGTGTGCTCGTATCACGTGCACGCACCTGTTTTATATATGTGCACGGGTTTTGAGACTAATTAAACGCCATAGTTTTGATTTAGAGTGTGTACGGAGAGGAGGGGCTCTTCACGGACAGGTCTG
>NTHP01000403.1:190946-222298 GCA_003416845.1 Oplegnathus fasciatus | reverse complement strand
AGAGGAGGGGCTCTTCACGGACAGGTCTGTTGTCAAGGTGTTTGTGTGAGAGAGAGAGAGAGAGCGCAAGAGTGGGGCAAGGAGGTAAAAAAAATAGAAAATCAATATGTGGCGGTCAATGTTAATATTGTGGCGGGCCGCCACAAATAAACCAATGTGTGGGAAACACTGCATTCAACAAGTTCTGCTTTTCAAAAAACTGTTTTATATCCTGTTTAAAACAACACTCACCTTCTTGATCTCCTCTTCGAAACCCTTTTCCAGGTACTTGTAACGCCTGATCAGCTTGTTAAAAACCTATTTATTTTGTGGTGGGAAAAAAAGGGACATAATGTTAACTCCGTGCTTAAAAACATGCATGAAATCAAATGTCTTGCAAAGGTTTCTTGGCTGTCTTTCCCATATCTGATGGCTGATATTTAATAAGTGCTTATAAACTGGTACAAACTGTAGCCGGGCATGCTTTCTACCTGAGCATATGCTTGCATCGTCTCCAGGTCTTCTTGTGCCGTGAAGAGGCAGAACTCGGTGCGGGTCATGTCGTCAGATAGAGTCCCGCCTGGGGCTGCAGGAGAAAATGAACACGTCAAGTCAAGACAGGAACTGCCCGCTTTAATAACATTGATTGTCTTCTTCGCGTTGACATCACATTTATATGAATTATTTTATTTTGCCTTGCCTTTTAACACCTACTATACATGCCAGATCAAAACATTTCTGCAACTGATATCAAAACAACCAAAAAATCGTAAATATTTATCAGTTTACAGGTTAAACTGTTTTCCTTACATTAACTTCTTAGCCATATTGTGGTGCACAAGTAAAAATAATGCATAAAAATTCAAAATGCATGTTTTTCTCACCAACAATGGTCTCCTGCTCTTTAAATAAACAGTCCACCAAACTTAACATGTCTGCACTCTATTTGAAACAAGGTTAGGTCTTGAATTTGATCCGTTTTTCCCAATTTTACAAGACTTCGGTGATAAAAACACACACACGTGAATGACTTGTTTCTTAACACAACTCACCCAGCATTCCGCCGGCCACCAGGATGTCAAAAAGTGTCTCTGCATACCGGCGATAGTCAAGCTTGGCGCCAGAAGCATCAAGGAACTTCGCAACCGCTTCCAAATCAGTGCCAGTTTGATTCAAGCCTTGTACGATACTTTCTTGAAACTGAGTAGGGTCAAATCTCTCCTTTTCATCTGTGGGGGAAAAGAACGCACATGTTGGATTCAGACAAAAACCTCCAAGGATGAGGCAAGATGTGTACATAGTTAAGGCACGCAAAACAAAAACACATGTAGAGCAGCAACAATGCACACAAACCTCTTTTCCTCGTTTTGAAACGCTGGCCTGTTAGCGTTGGCTTTTGCTGCTTTTGATTATTCATAAAAGACACCCTGAAAAGGGACAAAACACAGACAGTTAATGTTTACTCAAGTTGTGCAGACTACATGTTGACACACGAGTGAACAGTACACAGCGTCCCCTTTAATTATGGTTTTGTATTGCCAGCGTTTGGGTGTAACTTGGGTGAGCTCACCACTGTGAATTATTGTTACATAACTCAGGTTTGACAATACAGTTTAAAGCCTAGAGCTAAATGTGTGTCTTTGTTATTCTGCAGAAGCAGAATAGGGGATTCTGGCACAACTTCGCCTACTTCCAAGGTGCATGGAGACGGGAAAAAGTCTGAAGAGGTCAAAACTCCAGCGACACTTGTATTTAGAACTTAATTGTCCAACTATAAAGTTATACTACAAGTGTCGCTGGAGTTTTGACCTCTTCTAATCTTTGTTATTCTAAAAGGATAAACTGGTGTTATTGACAAAAAAAAACGGAAGAATGAAAAGACCAAAACCAACAAGGAATTGATCCTACCAGCTCGTATTGTCTCCGTAAAGCTCCACTGTTGTCCCAAACTATTGCAAACACCACAATAAACCTGCACTGCGTGACACGAACCTTTATTTTGACCCGATCTCACTGCTGTAAAAAATAAACATCCAGTGCTCTACTACCACGCAGTTGTAAATTACCCTGCAAAAATTACCAAGCCTTTTCAAAAAATGAAATAATACAGTTGTAACCCATATTTAAAGATCTTCAGTAGAAATGTATGGGTGTGTGGACAGACTAACACACTTGTTATTTTTAGGGATTTGTTGGAAATGAGGAAAATGTATAATAATTCCAGCCTTATCCTTTAAACACTTTAAAGTATATCAGTTATATATACATAAAGGCAAGGGTGTGACTTCATTAAGGCATTTAACTTGCCAACTTAGATCTACCAAAGACTAAATTTAGACACAATGCAGAGTTTGTTTCATGCACATTGAGGTTAAATCTAACCTTTACTGTTACAATATTCAAATTCAATAAATACACGCGTTTTAATTATTACCCACACAAAAGCAGAGGAAGACAAAACAGACAAAAGGCAATACGAGGTGGTACAATGGAGCTGGTGGGTGCTGCGATTAAATCAGGGAAATTCAAGAGTTCAGACCTTCATCAGAAGTGTGATGTTTAAGTAGAAATGTTTTGGTGAATGTCAGAGGGGGAAAGGATGAGAATCGGCTCGGATATAAAGGGGGATTCTCCAAAGCTACAGCTGGCTAATTGTAGGTTAGCATTGGCTAACTCCGGGCCTCACCATGCGCCGAGCCAGTGCTCGGTACTAGCCGGGCCCGCTAGCTGGCTAATCATACTTGTTTTAACTGCTAAACCACTCCTTACACATTAAAAACCAACACGATATGCTAACACGCCCGTGGACCAAACTTCCCGTCGAAATGTCATAACAAATGTACAATTTATATCGAGTCAGCGTTGAAGTATGTGAGCGGCTAAAGCTAAGTTAGCTAGGCGAAGTGGAGAAAAGCAAAAAATCGCCCTACAGCGGCGCCCATGATGGCGACGTTCCCGGGTAAAAAAACGTTATTTTACGCAATCTAACCCGACATATTAGCGTCTTTGCCAGAGCGTTAAGGTGTGAGGCGGCGTTGAGAAAGTGGAAATGTAGTTACTCACCGAAATTAATGCAGATAAAAAACGGTTGTTAACCAGGGGAATCAAAGCAAGCGAGTCTCTCAGTGGCCCAAACAAAAAGACCTTTCCGTCAGAACTTCCGCAAGCTCCGCCCGCTGCGCATGCGTGATTTAAAGGGGATTTCCGTTCTACAAAAAAAAAAAAAAAAAAGCTGAAGGTTGGTGACGATTTACTCTGATCAGTAATCAATATATCTTCACCAAGTGAGCTGATCTTTGTCAATGGGAAAAAGGTGAGAGCATTTATCAACATATTTATTGCCTTTAATCAGATATTATTGTAAGTAATTAATGTACTTTTTAATTCAAGGTTCTAAAATAAGGTAAAACAAGCTGTAAGAAATATAGTAAAATACAGTTCAGATACTGTGCAAATACAGTATCACAGCAACATGTTAAATACCGTGTAGTAACTGGAGCCTCTACAAAAACATCTGTTGACTTCAGCCTAATGTTGGAACAATTCATTTAATTCATCTATTTTTCATTCACATATTTTTGTCTTATCATTATAGACGTTGTAGACAAATGTAATATTGCTTTTAAATGTAAGATTTCTTCTTACTCTGAAGGAAATGTAATGGGGGTACTTCCAAAAATGTTGAACAATTCCTTTAAAGACTTTCAGTTTATTTGGATTAGCTGTTAATTCATCTATTTTTAATTCACATATTTTTGTCTTATTTAGACACTGCAGACAAATGTAAGATTTCTTTGTACATTTTGGGCAACTACATGCTTCATCATCTGTTATTTGATTCATGTTAAGTATTCTGTTAATCCCTCCTTTATATCATTATTGATGTAAGGCCTGGTCATATGTTAGTAAAAGCTAAGCACCGAGCTTCTTCTTTAATGGACTGTGTAATTACTTTGTGTGTAGTTTCATGTTTTCTTTCTTATTTTTCTATTTTCTTATTTACTTTTAATTTACCTTCTTCTTTTATTTTCATCCCTTTGACTTTTCTTCCTCTGATTTGCTTTTCCTTTTGTTTTTTGTTCCAAATTTCATGTCTTCTTTACTTCTGTGACGTCCACTCTTTCCGTCTCTTCCTTTATTTATTGCTTTTGTCCATTTCTTGTTCCTTCCTCCTTTCCTTCCAGGTTGTTGAGGAGAATGCAGATCTACAAAAAAAAGAAAAAAGGAATAAAATATGTATTTTTATATATATATATATATATTTATCTTTATTTATTTAAGGAGGAAGGGAGGAGAACTACAGTGTATTTACAGTATAAATATACAGAATTTTTAGTACAATTATAGTACGACATTTATTTTTACCTTTATTCAGTTAAGTTAATACTTTTTAACATCATTTACAGTTTTTGCTGAATGCTTAAACACTAACAGTGATTCTTGAAGCACTATCTCTGAAACCATTAACACTTGTAGCCAATGCATTTACCAAGTGTGCCAAAGTGAAGGCACGTTCTCCGCTTTACACTCAGTTTGTAATTTTATAACACACTTTTTGCAGAACTGTAAAGACAACTCCCTGCTTTACACTCAGTAGTTCTTTTTTATGTAACACAAATGTTTTTGTTTCTTCTACTGCGCGTTTGTTGTTTGAGGAGTGTTGGAGTATTTTGAGAAAAAACAAACAACTTTTTCCCCTTATTTGTATTGATTGTGTGTTATGTTCAGAATACACACCACACATCTGGATACCTTTTGTGTATGTGTGTTTCCTGCATGTATGACAAAACTTTATTGCAACCCGCTACGCCCTGCACACAGAAAAAGCAAAAACCACAAGTGTTTTTCATTTATACTGTCAGTGCGTAGTTGGTGCTTCGTGTGCTTATTCACATGATGGTTTGTGTGGACGGTATTGATGCAAAAACGCCATTTTTTCAAGAGTTCCAAAAGTTTTGCAAGAATTGTTTGCTTTTGCAAGAGATGTATAATGTTTTGCTGGTTTGGAGTAAGATTTTGTGGTTAGTATGTAAAGTTTTGCAAAAAATAGCCAACATATAGTTTCAACGACAGTATCTAAGCAACCAGAAAAAACTGTAATATGTAGTAAATGCAATTTGATTTATTAATTCTAAATATTGGGATACAACTGCATCTTTTTAAGCTTTTGAACAGCCTCATTACTTTGTGTGTCTTTTTGACTGTTATTCAGATATTTGTATTTATTCATACTGTATTATAATTATAATTATGACCACATATGCTTTGATTGTTTTTAGTTTTGTGGTTAAGTTTTGTTTTTTTCCCTCTCCTTTCTGTTGCGTGTGTATCTGTTGATCCGGGTGGCGAGCTGCTGCATACAGCTGCCTTTACAGGAAGAAATAAAGTTGTATTGAATTGAATGAAACTGAACTGAATCCCTGAGAAATGAGAAATGTCCCTACAGTCAAAAACAGACTGACAGCTTTTACACCACAGATTGACCACTTTCTGTCAGCATCACGTTTATATGAATAATTTCATTATGTAACACAAATGCTTACAGCTGAAACAATTAATCAATTAGTTGATCAAGCAAAATAAAACCCAGAATTGGCAACTTTTTTGATAATTGATTAATTGTCTAAATAATTTATCAGACTCCAAACTCCGACTATTC
Source organism: Oplegnathus fasciatus (assembly GCA_003416845.1). NCBI lineage: Eukaryota > Metazoa > Chordata > Actinopteri > Centrarchiformes > Oplegnathidae > Oplegnathus > Oplegnathus fasciatus. Next base: position 216,660 of record NTHP01000403.1, on the reverse strand, counting down.
TCTGGTTCCAGCGTCTCCATCGTGAGGAACTGGAACTGATTGATTCGGAAAACGTGACATGAAGTGACGAGGATCAGTTCTGAAAGAACACAAAGCTGAAGGTTTACACTGACCTGCCTGTCGGCTCGTGACGATCTACTCTCATCAATATGTCTTCATCAAGTGAGCTGATCTTCTTTGTCAATGGGAAAAAGGTGAGAACATTCATGAACCTATTTTTTAAGGAATTAATTTACTTTTTAACTCAAGGTTTTAAAATAAGGTAAAACAAGCAGCTGTAAAACGAGCAGTCCAGTAAGAAACAGTAATTGTAAAATACAATTCAGATAGATACTGTGCAAATACAGTATCACAGCAACATGTTAAATACCGTGTTGTAACTGGAGCCTACACAACACATCTGGTGACTTCAGGCCCACTGTGCTGAAAGTTTCAGGAGAGATATTATAGTAATATCACAAGATAAAATAACACTTTAAGCTTAAATAACTTTTGGAGTTTTGGAGAGAAAAAAAAGTTAATTTAAACAATGAAATCTCCCTCATAAGTATGAAGGAAATTGAATTAAAGGTCTTGTATCAACTTGTCTTCTACTTCTATTGCAATTAGCATTTTTCTACATGTCCCACAATGATGAAGAATTGTCTTTTAAGCTCCACTATGTGCGTTTCTGCTTTTTTCTTGTTAAATAGTGTCTGTTTTTGTGGAGTTTTCCCTCTAAGAGCAGAGGGTGTCGTATATTGTTCAACGTATAAAGCCCTCTGAGACAAATTCATGATTTGGGGTTATATGATTGAAATTTACTGCAAAGGAAAAATATCAGTATCAAAACCACTCTAATATTTCTGCGCTAGAGCAGAAAGCAATTAGCTTAGCTTAGCAAGGTAATAAGGGTACTTCCAAAAATGTTAAACAATTCCTTTACAGACTTTCAATTTTATTTTTATTAGCTGTTAATTAATCTATTTTTAATTCACATATTTTTGTCTTATTTAGACATTATTTTTATTTAGACGTTATGTATTTATTTATATATATTTTTATTGAAAAGGTAAAACAGAATTTGCTACTCTGTTTGTCCTGACAATCTAATGTATAAAACTAATAAAAAAAATTATTATTTAAACTTAATAACTGTTAATTGGGTTTAATTCGAAATATAATATAAAGCATCTAAGACAGTATGGGTTTAATTAAAGCTGGAATAGCTATGTGACTTGTATGAATGAACTATTATTTACATACTATAACGACAAGTCTGTCCTCTGCTGTCCACCAGCTGGTCTGACTGGTACTAAGAACGGCTGTGAAGGTGGAGGATGTGGAGCCTGCACTGTCATGGTGTCCAGATACGACCGCAACCAGAGGAGAGTTGTGTATCCTTTTGTACGTTTGAACGCTGTGGCGGTCCTTGATTTGAGACCAAATAACGTTTTTCACTAGCCTAGAGTCTTCAATTGTACATGTAACTCGATCATTTTTTCTGCTTTTTACTTTTTATGTTTGGATTTTTATACAAATATCTTCAGTAGTTTTGGGTTTAAACTTTGAGGCTGCAAAAATCAAACAGGGGGTTCTATCCATGACCTTTGAACCATGTAGACACTACACTATCAACGCCTGCCCGCAGCCTATCGTCACCCTGCACGGAGCTGCTGTGGTGACGGCCGAAGGCATCGGCAGCACCAACACCAAACTCCATCCTGTCCAGGGAACAAGCCTCTAACATACCACTTTTCTTACTGTAGCCAGAGCGGGTGTCATCTATCAGCAGTGAAAAGTTGATGTAACATCTGGTTGTTTTTCACCGCTCTGTCTTTCAGGAGCGAATAGCGAAGGCTCACGGCTCCCAGTGTGGCTTCTGCACTCCGGGGATGGTGATGTCCATGTACACTCTGCTGAGGAACAAGCCTCAGCCCACCATGGAGGACATCAGGGAAGCTCAGGGAGGTAAAAACAAGCCAAGATTAAATGACTAATTACTGAGAGATGGCTATGAAATTGTTACCAACCTCAATTTGCTGTGGATGAGTAATATCTTTCTACATTTTCTTCAATAAAACATGGTAGATACTTTGTAAATTGTACTTGATATTGCAGATACTCAGGATTTAAATCACGGTCAACTTCCACAAACAATGGGCTTGCTGTTGGCTTTATTGATGAACAGTACACTGTTAAATACATGATATCCATGGTGATGAATACAAGGTTTGTGCACGGACATAAGTTTTAGAGGAGAGCAGTACACACTGCTGCAATTTTTTACAAATATTGAGTGATTTTTGGCAAAACTTTAGTCACAGACATGCTATTTATGCCTTTGTCATCAAACATTCATTGTTGTTTTTTGCACCCAGCACCCGTTTCTCTTGTGGTAGTTTTGGAAAAGTTTTGCTTGGGAGAACATGCCAAATACCCTAGAGCATGTCGCCAGCTTAAGTAACCCTATATAAATTAAAATGAATCCTACTTACATACATTTAAATCGGCAAGTACATATGTATTTGCAAGTATGTAGCAGCATTTATTATGTAGTCAACATAGTAAGTGCTCCTTGATACTCTTTGCTTCACTTAAAGCTGCAAAACTGTTGCTCAACTTGTTGCTCCTCGTGACAGTTTTCAGATGTTTTGCGTTAACCGATGACCTTTTGTTTTTATTTTCCAGGGAATCTTTGTCGCTGCACAGGCTACAGACCAATTATTGACGGGTTTAAGACTTTTTGTGAAAGCAAGGTAGGTGTTGAGTTCATCCTTTATGCACAATTTTCCACTGATCCATATGGGGCGAAAAATATCACAACCCTGAAATATAATAACTCGTATAACAGATGATTTATACAATAAGTTCATATTTACACGTCATGATCACAGCAGAAAAATAGTTATTTCAACATTTACATGTTTGTGAAATAAATATTTTCAGCAGTCATCTGGCTGCTGCCAGAACGGAGGAGCAGGTGGGAAATGTTGTTTGGAAAACGGCAGCAAAACCAACGACAGTGAGGAAAGTGATGTAAGTCAAAACATCATATTAATCACCTAAAACATCTCATATTTTCAGAAGCATGCTTCACTGTGCAGCTGAATGGACACTGAAGCTGTTAATGTTGATCATTTGATTAAATTTGGATACTGTGATATATTGTATGTTCTTGTGTTTGTCCTCCATCAGATCTCTCAGGAACTTTTCCCAATGGACGATTTCTTACCTCTGGATCCTTCTCAAGATCTTATCTTCCCTCCAGAGCTTATGGTGATTCTTTTTTAGTTCAACTAAAAAGATTATTACGCTAAATTTGTTAACTCCACTTGAGAGGAAATGAATTTTCATCTTTTGTAGATTATGGAGAAGAAACTCAGTGGAGACGCTCTTGATTTCCGAGGAGAAAGAATGAATTTGATCGCTCCTTTTGAGCTGTCGCACCTCCTGCAGCTGAAGGCCAAACACCCTGTGGCTCCACTGATCGTGGGAAACACAACCATTGGTACAGCTATACTGACTTTAGTATTTAACAGCAATAATGCTGACACGTTTTAGGAGATGAAAAATTCCAAAAAAAATATCCACAGAAACTCAAAACACTGCTTTTGATCTGTATGCTCTCATTATTTTGCTAAAACATAGCTAAATACTGAGCAAACAGATGGACAGAGGAAGAATAGATTGTGATTTGCTTTGTCTCTTTTGTATTTGTACTTTGTATTTGAGTTGACTGAATATTATGAGTTCTAATCTTGATGTGACGTATCATGTTTTTGACCAGGACCGAAGATGCTTCTGAAAGGAATCTGTCACCCCCTGGTGATCTACGCTGGAAGGATTTCTGAGCTCGGAGCCGTGAAATGGGGGGAGAATGGTTGTTTTGCCACTGTCTAAGCTCTGGTCATGGTCCTACCTTTAAATACCCCCTCCAAAAAAACCCACTAATCCTCGATTATTTAAGCTTTCTCTTATCAGCCTTCTCTCAATAGTGTTTTTGTTATCAAGACGGGGTCTGGCGATCAATAATTTTACGACCAAACCATTGATTTTCTGCCTACTCTGGTAAAAACTCCGTCTAAAATCACCTTCTCTATTTAAAGTTACCACCAATGTCCACTTTATCTCCTGAGGGAGATCATAGGTTGTTGTAGCAACAAGCAGTGACAAGAATCATTTACAAAATATGACATGAAAAGAAGGGTACAAATAAAGTAAGCATAATTGCTCAATACTGGACTAATCCATTAGTTAATTATTTCAACCTCCAAGTGAATGACTAAAAATCAAACAAACAACATACTTTCCATCCACGTGTATCTGCACTCACCTGTCCCTCAGGTCTGACAGTCAGAGCTGCCTGCAGCCTCAGCACGCTGCAGAAGGAGGTGGAGAAGGCCGTGGTGGAGATGGAGGAGGAGAAAACCAGAGAATACCGGGCGCTGCTGCAGACTCTTCAGCATCTGGCGGGGAAACAGATTCGCAACATGGCGGTTGGTTGATTATTTGACAACAAGGCTACCCTGCACACACTGGTTATGACCAGGTTTTTCTTGCATTAGTTAGTTTATCGATATATCCACCAAAATATCAAAACAATATTACAACATGTTGATAGAGAACTTCAGCTAAGCATGACTGCATCAAAGACCAAAACACAAACCTTATAATTAAATCTACTTTCCATCATTACACACATTTTGAAGTAGCATTTGTATTAGAAGTATAAAGCTAAAATTAGACATAAAGCAATGTCCAGCCATGTGAGGCCAAAGTAGAAGAAAAGTAGAAGAAGTAAATATATAATCTAACAATGTCTTTGCAGACTATTGGTGGGAATCTCCTCAGTGCCAATCCCAAATATGACCTCAGCAGTGTTTTGGCTGCTCTGGACTGCACTCTGCATGTCATCTCCAAAGGTAAGTTGGCTTCTAAATGTTTACACTTGGGTGATTATGTATTTATATTTAATCACCCGTAGTATTTGTTTATTTCTTCTGTTGTAATCCTGTTTTAATTTCAGTGACACTACACTAAACCCTAAATGTTAGGATGAAGATGTATACCATCTGAGACTCTGAGCAGGTTAAAATGATCATTAAGGAACTGCTGGACCTTTGTCTGGTCTTGTTTATGTGTCTGTCTTCAGACAGAAAATATTTCTAATGTTGAATGTTTTTCTGTGTCTGTCTTCAGATGGGATGCGGAGCGTTCCCTTGGATGAAAAACTCTTCACTGACTTTGGAAAAACAGCCCTCAGGCCCAATGAAGTCCTGCTGTCCATCGACATCCCCAACACCAAACCTGTGAGACGTCACACATTCAGCCGAAACTGTGATAAAACAACCGTTTATGACATAACTGAGAGGAGAAATTTATAGATTGTCTGCTTAGAGGTCAATTGTCCCCTTTTGCTTTGCTTAAAGGTCACGCTGACTGAGAGAACCTACTCATTGTGACCTTACAAGACCATACCGGAACAGGAACATTTTTAATACGGGCACAAGCACATTGTCATGACCCCTTTGCCCAATGTTCATGTTTGATTATAGTCTTCTGGGTTATTTATCTACAGTACAGGTTGTGACTTTAATATTCTACATCAGCCAATTGTTCAGTCTCTCATGTCAGAAGTTCCCAAAAACACCTGAACGCATTAAAAAAGGAACAGCTGGACAAAAACATGCACTTTTACAACCATCAGTATGGTCTTGTTGCATTTGGCATCTAAGACACAGTGTGCTGCATTTAAAGCCACTAAGTGAAGTATGCCATCAGCATATATTAGCATACATATTAAGACAAATATTAAGACAAAAACTTGACTCTCGTATGATTGCTTTCCCCTGACATTGTACGTGGCTTTGTTTTGTCCTCAGTGGGAGTTTGTGGTGGCGTACCAACAGGCCCAGAGATGAGAGTTTGCCTTCTCCTCTGTGAACGCTGGGATGAAAGTGGCCGTCAAGGAGGGAACTGACATCGTGGAGTCCCTCAGGCTATCTACTGTGGTGGAGTTGGATCGACTGTGGTCAAACCCAGACAGACGTGCCAGCAGCTTGTCGGCCGGTATGTTCGTGATTCAATTTGTTAAATCGATGCTGAAATCTAACCAGCAGCTCTTTATTCTTGGCAGGACAGGGTCCCCAAATATTCTACAACAATAAACAGCCTAAACAAACCAAATGCAAACAAATTCACACAGAAAAGATGTTTCGTACCAAAGAGAACCACCTTTAGATTTTCCTCCTGATGCTATTTTGACTCATTTATCCTCAGTAAACCCACTGCAGAGTGTTCGGGGCTGTAACAGAGGTAACTCTGACGTTCTCCAGGTCGTGGGGGGAGGATCTTCTCTCCAAAGCCTGCCGCTTTCTGAAGGAAGACGTTGACGTTTCTCCGTCAATCCACGGAGGGAGGGCAGAGTATCGCAAAACCCTCGCCATCAGCTTCTTCTTCAAGTTCTACATGCAAGTCGTCCTGGAGATGAGAGAGAGGGTGGGCAACTTTAACTGCAACTGTAAATAATGACCACTCGTTGGTACTGCTAAACGTTTTAATTTATACAATAGTAACTGATCATTTGCCTTGCAGGGAGTTTCAGACGCTGATTTACCCCTGGAGTATCTCAGCGCTCTCAAGCCCTTCAAGAACGGAGTGCCACAGGGTCAGCAGTCCTTCCAGGTTGGTACTCACATCATTTGTGCATAGATCTTAGATTAAGTGCTTACGAGACCGTGTTGATACTTGTCTTGCCAAAACAGCTGCTCGTTTCTCCAGGTCAGCATGTTCAGCCAAATAAACCTGTGCACTGTTTGGGGGGTGTTTCTACCCAATCACCATTTCTTATCATTACTTTCAGTCGTTTTGTAAGACTTTTTTGAGCAAATCAGTGTATCAGCGTGAGGATTCTTCTAATACCTGATGTTCTACACATGAAATATACATTTACATCCACACAGGCAACCTGAGCCCTTTTAAATAGCTACACATCAAGTACCCAATGTCCACTGTTTTGCTTGGCTAAATCTGGTCTGTCCGTTGAAGCCATAAACACCAGTTTAGCCCAAAAACACTAAGAGTCTGAAGATTTGTCTGTCTGTTTTGGGCCAAATTTAACTTAGGGTGGACATTTATATTGGTCCGAGAAACTTGGTGAAACTAACTTGTATTTTTCATGGGTAGTCTTGAAATATGACATTGTTTTTAACATCTTTTTAGCAACATTTTGGGTGGTTAATAATGATGTCAGTCATTATTTTTTAAATTTCATTTTGAAACAGAAACTGCATATAATTCAGATCTGCTATCATCATCTCAACTTGGGGTGTACACTTGACTGACAGGTCTCATCTGCGAGGTCGGGGCGCGGTGTGTAAAACCTACCTGCTCTCCTACACGGCCTTCCGCGGCTTCGGTGGGCCCCAGGGCCTGATGGTGATGGAGAGCGTCCTGCACGAGGTGGCTGTTCGCTGTGGCCTGCCTCCCGAAAAGGTCAGAGGTCACCGGGATGTGGCGCAGGGTTTCTGTTTGCTAAAGGGGGTTTTGACGAGAGAAAAATCAATTACTGAAGGAGGTCAGTTAGCTGGAAGATTTCTTGTATCCTGCTTTTTCTTGTATCAGGTCTTCAGTTTGGAGTCTAGAGCTCCTGTCACTTTTTGAAAAATAATTATTAGTATGATTGCATTGCTGAAAAACAAGTGAATATAACTGATAATTGAGTCTAGCATTAGAAAAACAACATATATTTTTATAATGTCAGTATAACGCAATACAGTTCAACTGCACCACGGCCTCTAAATGATCCTAAAGTTGAACCGACACCTCTCTAAAACAGTTTCAACACGAACTGAACATTATAACCTTCATGAAGGAAGGATTCATTGCGCAACTGTTGTATTAAGACTGCATTAGCTCTAGCTAGGTGTCAGTTTTAATCAGCATTTTTACCTTCATTAGCCATTTTAAAGACGTCTAGCTTCATGGTTTTAGAGAGCAGTCTTTTCCTACTTCCATGTTAGCTTCTTTGGTTTGTCTTTTTAAACAGCTCAAACTTGATAATGTGGTTTTCTGGTCTTATTCTAAGATAAATGCGAAGCTAAGCAAACTACTATAGTGGAAATTAATTTTAGAAAGAAAATACATGAAACACAGGCTAGTATGTAAAGTGGGCAAGACTTAGTGTCTTCATGATTAGAGTTGCTGTGTCATTTCATCGCCAGGTCAGAGACATCAACATGTACAGGGAGGAGCAGTGCTACACCCACCACAAGCAGCCCTTCAACCCCACCGACATGGTTCGCTGCTGGGATGAGTGTCTGGAAGGGGCTAAGTACCAGGATCGACTTCAAGCCATTCAACTGTTCAACTCCTCCAACCGCTGGAAGAAGAGAGGCATCACCGCCGTGCCACAGAAGTTCGGTGTCGGCTTCTTCAAAGGTTTCTGTAATCAGGTAATCAGCTCATTTGTCACTTTTTCCAACATTGTTTAAGATACAATTTTCTTTTAAAGCATAAAACAAAGGAAGATTATCGAAGTTTTATACAACAATTATACAACTTCTGAGGTTTAGATATTATAGACCTTTTATCTCTTGTAGGAGTAGTTTTACAGACCTGGATAGCCTTTTCAACTCAGAGGTAGTAGTTTCTTAGTCCAGGCTGAACTGAGTCTTTTTAATTCACCATAATCTAAGGAACATGCTGATCATTTGTCTTGTTCAGGGTGCAGCGCTGGTGAACATCTACAAAGACGGCTCAGTGCTGGTGACACATGGAGGGACAGAGATGGGTCAGGGCATCAACACCAAGGCCATACAGGTGGGATTCATGGCTCCCAGTTTCCAGTATCCTTCAGGTGTGGGCCTTTAAATGAAGTAAAGAAATGACATTCAATGAGTTTACCTGCATTCTTATGTTCCAGATAGCTAGCCGTGTCCTCAAGGTCCCCATGTCTTCTGTCTTCATCAAGGAGACGTGTACGGGAAACGTCCCCAACGCCGCACAATCAGCTGCTTCCTTTGGCACCGACGCCGTGGGCATGGCCGTCAAGGTGGCTTCATCTGCTTATTTTTAAGAAAAGTTTTGGTCAGATTGATGACACCGGATTAAGGTTCAGAGAAAGAATCAAGTTTTAAGCGTACCCTAGAAAGCTACTGTATGTCCTCCAGTGTTGATATAAATTATTTGTTGGCATATTTTGTTGTTTTACTGTTTTCTTTAGTTAAGTTGTTTAAGTTATCAAGTTATTATTGTTGAAGTTATACTTTACAGCCAAGACTCAACTCAGGTATTAAGTATATCAAGCTGCACTAAGCTGTTAAAAGGAATCAGGGTTACTCTGTCAAGTATCTGATTATTTATAGGAAAAAAAACTTTTGTTTTTTTTGTAGTTGGTTCCTAAAATAATGTAAAGTTGTATTTTAGACATACCGTTCAGCCAAAAAACTAAACATTTTGATGCGCTGCATTTATTTTACAAACCTGTATTTTCTCCTTTCAGGATGCTTGTGAGAAGCTGATGAGGCGCCTGCAGCCGCTGATGGAGAGGAATCCCCAAAACACCTGGAAGCAATGGGTAATCCTACACTACAACTGATGCTGAAAATGTTTTCTTATATTCATTTCAGAAAATGCTTTGAAAAATGTCATAATTCCTATTGCAATTTTGTGCAAGTTTGGAACAGTAAGAACTTGTAAGAAGTTATCTTGAAAAAGCTGCTTTTTAGAACTTTGGTTTAAATTTGAACATGAGAATAAAATCTGCAAGTGAAAGCTGACATTGATTTTCCTCGTTTCTCCCTTGGCAGGTTAATGAAGCTTTCTTCCAGAAGATCAGCTTATCCGCTACTGGATTCTTTATGTATGTGTGATGCCCACTAAATGTCATCGCATTAGTGTGATTGTTTTATTTTGTTTGTCAGCGTTTTTGAGAGTGTCTGTATTTTTATTTATCTTTAGGAACCTCAGCGTGTGTGATTTACATGTTGTTCACAAACNCCTCTCATAGCTGAGGAGACTCCGGCGAAGAATGCAAACCGTGTCACTGCTCTGTTTCTTCATAACATCTTAACCTGTTTTTCAGGTGGGTTATATTTATCAAATCACACAGGGACGTCTTTAATTGGTTATGTGATGTTTAGAGCGTATTTTGTGTTGATTTGGGTCGGATTGAGTATGAGTGCTAGCTAAGTCTTAGCTCAAGTGTGTCTGTGTATTAACGCTGAATGGCTCGTAACGGCGCCTCCCGCAGGGGCTCTTACATGCTTTAGGCTAACTGTAGTGTCCGGGCATCACCTCTCCTGTTGTTTGGAGTAGATTTTGGCTCCAATTATTATTTCATAACTTTGTGTATATTTGATGTGTAATTGAATGGTGTTATAAAAACGGTTTTGGGGAAAATGGTGCAACTGTAAAAGAGTTATGTTGGGTATTACTGCTTTAATTGTAAATATGCTAGTCCCATTGATGTATTTAGGCATCTTAATGAAAATGCACTTTAGCATGAAAATGAATGACCACGGCACAGATACTGAGCTAACATACAAATATCATCTAAACTACCTGTAATACGGCTCTATGCAATTGTTGAATTACTAGCCACAAGTTTCAAGAACTATATGTGAGACCAAATGTTGGCCTGTTATACTAATATCACTTTCCTCAATGTGTCCAACCAGCATTGTCTCCTTACTTGCATCTCCTAACCTCGTCCTGCCCAAACACCAGACTAACAGCACTTCCTGTCTCTCGTGCAGGCCTCATCTCCGCCGGGGACTGCGACCCCGTGGTGCATCGACGTGTGATCGGCCTCGGGTCCATAAGAAGACAAATCTGTGTTAGTTCACAAACACTTAATGTAATGGACTGCTTAGTGTGGCTACACTTCAGTTCTTTGTGGAGAAGATCATCATGAGAATCTGTTATTTTCTCAGCACATAACTGGAAGTGGTCTTTCTGTGGTTGAGTGCTGCTACTGAAAGAATATGGAGGAAACGCTGGGTTTATTTAATGTGTTCAATAACTCTTCAATCATTTATTCATTTATTGTTTTATTGAAATAGTGATGCTGGAGGATAAAACATTTAAATGTACTGTAAATGTAAGTGGTCATACGGCATTCATTTGACATGATACATTGTTAAAACATTAGAATACAAGCACAATATGAATTAAGTCAGAAGTCTCATTTGTCTGTGTATGTACGCTACTGGTCAAAAGTTTGGGGTCACCCAGAAAATTACATGTTTTCCATGAAAACTCACACTTTTATTCATCAAATGAGTTGCAAAATGAATAGAAAATACAGCCAAGACACTGAGGTTAGAAATGGAACACAGCAGTGATGGTTGCTGATGTAGATATTCCATTAAAAATGAGCCGTTTCCAGCCATAATTGTCATTTACCATTTTAACAATGTCTAGACTGTATTTCTGATCAATTTAATGTTATTTTATTTGAAAAAGGAAGTGCTTTTATTTCAAAAATAAGGAAATTTCTAAGTGACCCCAAACTTTTGAGTGGTAGTGTACATGTAAAGAAAGTTTATAGTAGTATATAGTAAAATAACTGTATTAGTTAATTATGGTTGGATACATTTAGTTCACAGCCAGTCTAGCTTTTGATCAAATACACAGATTTGGTTTTAGATGTTTAAGGCCCACGGTTTGAAAGATCCTGGTTTGCTGGCTGGAATCTGGAAACATAAAACAACAAACAAAAAAAGTATTAACAGAACTTAATACATTTATAGTGATCATTTTAATACGCTTTGTAACGGACAAAGATGACAAAACTTGAGGCAATAACGATTTTTAGGCTGCAATAAGTGAACTTTTAAGATTTCTATTAAAGGTGTAGCCTATGATTCTGGATAAAGCCTGTTGATATTTGAACAGTCAAATAAATACACCTCTCCCTTCAGTGCTCCTTCAAACTCGCGCAAGTAACTCAAAGTATTAGTTTGTCCTGTGCACGGAAACGCAGCTAAAGCGTCGGTATTTGACGACCTGGGCTGGTGGCTCTACTCGAGTTGCTCTGTTTGTTTCCCGTTTCAGTTCGGTCATTAACTTGATTATTAATATTGACCTTTCATTCAAAATCAGATAACATGTTCTCTTCTGACCACAGCTACAGAAACACATTAATTAACAACATTAATTTATATAACCATTTAATTACTTTAGCTGAAATAATAATTCTTTTTTAAAGGCTGAATGAATCCGAGGGTTTCTCCTGTGATCAAAATTGAAAGCTCAAAAACTAAAAACGTGTAAGTTGAAAGAAACACTAAAAACTTAGAGATACAGATCAGTAAATAAAAATGTTAACTATTGGCAAAATATAAGCACTTGTACAATGTTTATCACTGCATTAACCGAGTAAGCACACCAATATCTCAGCATTTTTACCTTCTGAGTTAACGGGGAGGCACAAGCCAGACAGGCTCTCTCCGGTGTCGCCGGGCTGTCCAGGGAAAACGGGCCGACTAAACCGGACTCTGAGCGGGCTGCAGCCACAGCGTCTTTGATGGCGAAGAACACTGAACTGCCCAGGAAGAGCATGGGTTCTCCAATACCCTGCAGAACCGGAGAATCATTACTTGTTACATACATTGATGTGAACACAGCAGGAATTCAAAACAGTTACAGACAAGGGAGCACATCATTCTAGTTTTTTAAAATACGAACAATGATCACGACTGTTTTAAGCCAAGGTCTAAAGCTCATAACTGGACTATGAAAGGTTTATGGATTACTGACTAATAGGTGTTCCTCCAAAAGCATTTCCTGGCTGTGCACTGCACACTCAGGCTATTCTGAGTTCTACGATAAACTTAAATAATTAAGGCAAAACCAGGGACTGGCGTGAAATCAAAGATAAGTTTGAAAAAAGTTTCTCTTCCTTGTTTGTGTTGTAGAAAGAAAGAAAGAAAAACAAATACAAAAGGACAGACAGAAACAAAGAAAGACAGGAAACAAAGAAATTCAATAAAATCGAGGCGTACATCTGTACATCATGACCTCTGACCTTTGAGGAGTAGATGGCGTGCGGGTTGTGGGAGTCTGACAGCAGATAAACGTTGAAGCGAAGCGGCACGTCGCAGACCGCAGGGATCTTATACTGAGACGGACCTCGAGTGTACAGGAGCCCAGAGGGGGAAAACTTCAGCTCCTCCAGAGTGTAGAGACCCAAACCCTGCATGAACGCTCCTTCAATCTGAGGGAGGAAAGGAAGGACAGAAAGATGGAGGGAAGAGAGGAAGAAAGTATGGTTAGAAAGAGGAAAGAAAAACCAGAAGCAGGAACATGTGCTTTATTTTATGGGTCCCATAATGTCTTCATAATTTCCAAGAAAGGGTCCTGAACTTGGAGCTGGAGCAAGACTGATAAATCAGCCAGGCTGATATAAAAGCAGATATTAGCTTATGGGCGTGTATGTCAGTCGATATGTAAGAAATTGCAGCATAGAAATGCTTGATTTTTTACACTCCAAAAAGGTCCCACTTAGTATGTATCTTGGTCACAATAATAATAAAAATAATAATAAAAAAATCGAAGGCATTTAAAGATTTTTGTGTTCGTGTTCAAACAAAAAAGTCAGCTGATATATCATTATTGGACTTTTTAAACTCCTAAATATTGATGTAAGTATTAGCCTCCCAAAGTTCCAGCACTAATTATAAACAATGAGACAGTACACCCTCATTTATATGAGCTTTTAAGGAAGAACCAGAAAATAATACAGTAGTTGCAGCAGCGATTGTTGATTTCTTGAAGAATTTCCTTGAAAATGTAAAATCTTAATGACTGAAACAACTTGAAAACCATGTAAATACTCATTTATTTGTTAGAAAAGCTTATTCTCTGTATCTGATCATTTGCATGCCTTTAATTTACAACTAAACAGACAAATTTTACATTTTTATGTGTTCGGGTGGTGTGCCGTGCACAGACTACAAGAAAATGTGAATTAATTGAAAGTGTGCTAATAGAACACAATCTCCATTTTCCTATGATTCATATCCAATGATGTGTCCTTTACAGAAACCTTCCTCCAGAAACATATTACAGTTGCATATCTGTTCCTTCTGGAAATTATTAGGTATCTGTAAAATTAAACGTTACCAGATTTTATTCTTTTTCTGCCTTTATAGTCGACAACAGACTAGACTCACCTGGCCGATGTCCACTGAGGGGTTCACACTTCTGCCGATGTCGGCCACAATGTCTGTCCTCACCGTCTACAAGAAACCAAAAAAGAAACAAAATTTAAAATTCTGAAAATGTCACTCTGCTAGAATGAGTCTGACTGATGTTCAGAGTTAAGATGAAAGATGTTGAGCTGAAACGGTTCAGTTCTGACCCTGTAGTCTCCTGTCAGGCTGTCCAGCTCCACCTCACAGCAACACGCTCCGAATACAAAGTAAGCGTAAGGCTGCCCCTCCATCTTGTCCCAGTCCATGTAAAGGTCTGGACCTCTGAGGACACACAGGAAGCTGTTATTCTCACTTGTTAAATAAATACATGAAAATCACACTAAACTGATTTCTGTCGTACCTGTAGAATCCAGTAACCGATAAACTGATTTTCTTAAAGAATGCTGCCGTGACCTGAGTGCAAATGAAAGAAATATTTTTGTCTGTTAGCTGGCCCAAGTTTCCAATTTTCCCAACAGCAATCACTGAGAATTCATGTTTTCCTTTCTTATCAAATCGTACCCAACTCTCCCATGATCCTTTGGGGTTCTTCTGCCTGATTGGCTCCAGTCGCTGGTACAGAGTCTGGCAGGCATTCTGAATAAAAATGATACTTGTAAGTATTATCATTATTAACATGGAAAGTCTTTCAATCAGGCCTGAAATAGGACTTTAACTGGACTTTACCTTGACCGCCATGCCGTTGGCGTCAGTACCGAAGGAGGCAGCAGAGGGGCAGGTGTTGGGAACAGTGTTGGTGCTGGTTTCACTGATGTAGATCTTAGAGGGCGGGATATGAAGCTCCCGACTTGCCACCTAAAAACAAACAGGAAACAAACCTGAGCTGAAAGGCTGAATCCACATTTGGTGCTCTCAGTATTTGAGGCAGCAGGGGGGTGTACGTCACAGTGGGACAGCAACAGTGCGGCTCACTGATGTGTTTTTAGTAGTTTTTGGACAAAAATGGAGCTCTACGGCACAGAGGAAGAAGATATATCAGACTTTGGATACACACACAATACTTGTTAGTAGATACATTCACTGTTGGTTTTGTTTTTTTCATGGGATTTGTTGACAAGAAGAAAAATATTATCCTTTAAAGGTTAGAAATTTTGATAATAAAGAGAACACAGTGAGGAATTAAAATCTTGAATTTTAGCCAGAAAACCTGTAAAGGAATGTCACTAAACTCAATGTCTAAACTAAAACAAATGTACTTTCTGTTTATTGTTAGACTCGTGCAATAAATTTTGGACACAAAGTTTTCAATGATTTAGGACATTGTTGGACTGCCAGACTGCTTTTTTAAGGTTTCAGATGGATAACCTGCCACGCGTTGGACCTGGATTATTTTAACTACAGCTGTTTGTTTTGAAAATTACCACAGTGACCAAAAAGACGGGTCAAATCTATCATATGTAATATATACATATATACATATATTACATGTTCATATTCAAATAACTAGCAGTCCGTTAATGTTTGAATGTTGTTAACCAACAACAGTGGGTAATAAATAGTAGGTTTAACAGCCTGTGATGTACTGTGGAGGCCTGTGGACACTTTGCTGCTTTGTCACAGTACCTGTTGCATTTTAGTGTGGATTCCCTGACCCATCTCCGTCCCACCATGAGTGACCAGAACAGAGCCGTCTTTATAGATGTGGACCAGAGCTGCAGCCTTTTACACACACAAACACAATCTATTAAAAAAATAAAGATGGCTAACAGACATTAAAGATAAAGCAAATTTAAGTTTCTGTGAACAGACTTGCCAAATTTATTGAGCAGAATAACATTAACATGTTCGTTATACAAGTTATAAAAGCTGAGAAAGACCAGACTGAATCCCACAGACCTGATTTAAGAAGCTCTCTGAAAATGCAATCCCATATTTAATGGGGATGATGGCCATCCCCCTCTTCTTCCAGCGGTTCTGCTGGTTAAACTGGTCAACAGCTGTGCGACGGGCGCTGTAGTCAGACTTGATCTTACATTCCTCCCAGCAGCGCAGCATGTTCTCCGGGCTGAACTCAGACTTGTAGGGGGTGACTGAATGCCCCTTGTACATGTTGATCTCGCGAATCTGATGAAGAATTCGAAAACAGGAATTAGTTATACAGGGCTGTTACTGTCCTTAGGTTAAAAATAAGATATCAACCAGTGTCTGCTACCTCTAGTTTTTGGGAAGTTGTTCTTATTTTTCGCTTTTTTTTAATATACACAATTTCACAAGTTGAATAACATCAAGCGTATGGCATGACAAGATGACCTGGTCTGCAGGGCGCCCCAGCACCATGGCCACGTCGTTGATCATGTTCTCCACGATCATGATGCTCTGGGGCACGCCGAAGCCCCTGAAGGCGGTGTTGGAGGGCAGGTTGGTCCTGCAGACAGTGGCACGGCCTTGCAGGTTAGGGATATTGTAGGCGTTGTCCATGTGAAGTAGAATTTTTTCCGCTACCTGCAAGAAGAAGAAAATGAAGGATTACGTGTTTGTTTTGCCGTGTCAAAATGTCGCCTTCTTTTGTACGTGTATGTGTTTTACCAACCAGAAGAGATTCATCAACAGTGTTGCCAGCATTGGTGTAGTACTGGATATCTGCAGCCGCGATCCTTCCATCATTCATGAAACCCACCTGAAACAAACAGCAATCGACCATCTTTGCTGACAAACACCACGACTTCACCGTCTCAGATCAATCAAAAACAATCTGGATCATCACCAATGGTTTGGTCATATAAAACTTTTAGAATTTTACTGTTACAAAGCACCGTCTTCTGTATGCATTCAAAAAATCAAAATTTATAATTTGAAACAGTGGCTCATACTTTTGGCTGGTGACCACCTACAATGAAGCACTGTCTGATTATGACCCCCCATGACAGGTGTGGTCTGAACACCTCAACCAAAGATTTTTTAGAGGCCTGAAAGCATCCAGTACTCCTTCTCTTTTAATCATCTTTTTATTCCTTGAATAATCTCGTCAGCTGTCGGATTTATTTTGGGACCCCTTGGGGAGGCTGGATTTGAAGGTTTATCTTGAGAACCTTGCTGAAATGAAAGCCGGAGTGTGTTGTCGTACTTTGTATTTTCCCAGGACAGGGTGACGGCCGCCTGTGATCAACATGTCCTCGCCTCGCTCCAGGACACAGCGGACTGCCTGATTGGTCCTGAACAGAAAATTTTTAAACAATTATAATGAAGAAAAAAACAAATTCAAGACCTTTCAAGACTTTCTTTGATTCTTATCATTTCATTTCAAAACACACTGTTTTATAAAATAAATGAAAACCAACATTTAATTACGTTTTTATTTTATGTTTCTATGATTTCTGTTTTCACTGATGATTTTTCTTTAGTCTGAAAAGGAATTTCTGAGTTTGTTGTTTTGAGTGTTGGTTTTGGGACTTACTTCCACGCAGCCACAGAGGTAATACTAGCCAGTATCGCGGTTTTAGTGACCTTCCCGCCGAAAGCTCCGCCTATCCTTTTGACATGACAGGTGACTCTGTTGGACGGGATGTCCAACGTCTCTGCGATAACATCCTGCAGTGAGGACAAAGAGACAAAGCAACAGTCCACCTTACCTCTGATTTCTCTTGGTAATGGTAGTGATGTTAGCTAAAAACTTTTTATTTTAGAAGCAGTGTAAATAACACATTTATGAGATGAAAAGTAATACAGTTTCATCAATGAACTAACAGAATATTATGTAAGGCATTTACATCATGCCTAAACTGACATTCAAATGGCACAATCTTCAGATCAGAATATGTGTGTACCTGAGTTAATGTCGGCCACTGAGTGGAGACGTAAACGTTGAACTCCGTCTCCTCACCAACAGGAACAACCAGCATGCTCTGGGTCTCCATGTAGAAATGCTCCTGGCCCCCCATTCGAATCTCTCCTGAGGAAACCGTTACAAACACGGTGAGGTAAAAACACACAAATCCAAAGCCTGGTTCTGGTTTATATGGGGTGAGTTACAGTACAAGAGGAGCGGCAGTGCACTGAATGTTAGAAAGGCAGGCTCGAGACAAAAGTCACCACTTTGACAAATCGCTCGTGCAAAACTGAATATGATTTCAATAACACCAGCATGTTTCAGCACATGCAGGTTCTGCCACTATTAGAAACAGACATTTACCTTCATAAACCTGATCGACAGTTTTAAAAGCTTCAGTCACATTTCCTGTCTCAATCACCCGCCGAGGCTCAAAGAAAGACGACTTCTCAATGGCTTCCTGTCACAGTGAGAAACAACAAACACAGTAAGGAGCTGTGATGTAAACTGACACACCTTTTACTTGTAAGTGTGTACTGCCAAGTAACAGGGTATTTAAAGGGTAGATCCACACTGAAAAGATGATCAAAACAAGATCTGATGTAGTGGTACAGCCCTAGAAAAACTGCATCTTGTGTTGGATTTGTTTTGATCCGTTTGACTCCACAGACCTCTGCGGTAAAAACCGGGTCAGGCAGGTCTTCATAGCTGATCTTCACAGCCGCTGCTCCTCGTTTGGCGTGAGCCCTCGTGTCGGCGACCACCGCACATAACATCTGACCGATGCACGACACCTGCGCACAAAACAGCAAGGGAGAGAAATGTACTGTAGATACTAAACAGGACGATCACAGCAGCATGTTTTGAAGTCCCTGTGACGAGAATGTAGTTTTCACCAAGGCCTTGAAATTGAAAAAGACTTTCCATAACTAAGCTGAAATGAACAAAGTGAATTACACTATAATTCTATAATGTACTGTCTTGCAGAGTATATTGGATATAGTGCAAAATGTTGTTTTGTCATGCAACAAATGGTGGTGGTGGTGTAATCAGTGAATACATTTTCTGATTTTCACTGTTTGCAATACACTTACAAAATTTCCAATAAAGTATTTTAGCCCCAAAATTTACATTTTATCATATATTTCTTGGTATTTTTGTCTCTTCTTCGAACTCTGGTTGTCTTTAAAAAAGCCTGATCAGAGCTGTTCTTTTAAGGATACAGATTACATACAATCCATCAAGAATGTACACATACGTACAAGCACACGCACCTTAAAAACAAAAACATAAAGGGGTGCGTACACACTCACACTCTACCTCGGTCTCAGCAAGCAGCTCCTCGTGATAACCAAACATTGTTCGGACTTTCTTCCCGGGAATATCTTTGGCCGTGATGACATCAACAACACCAGGAAGCCGCAGAGCCTCGCTCACATCCATCCCTCTGTAGGACAAAAGGCAAGTTTAAAACGAGAAGAGTACATTCACATTAGAAAGCGGGTCAGAGATCGCCGGCTGTAAAACTGGAAACTCCAGAAACTGTCACTTTCTCCTTACGTGATTTTAGCATGCGCTCGAGAGCTGGTGACCAGAGCCAGGAAGAGCTCCCCATCTGTTCGGGGGATGTCGTCACAGTACACGGCCTCGCCTGTGGTCTGGCTGATGGCAGAGCGATGCATGATGGGACGCCCCACTGGGTCCTGGTCGCTCTGGCCCTTTGACACATGCTGAAGAAGAAGAGGAAGAAGAGTGTGGGTCAATGAAAGGAAACACAACCTTGTTAAAAATGTTTTATCAAACTGTGAAAGTGCTTTTGAATGAGGGATACTTCCCGACCTGGAACTCCTGCAGGCTGGGTTGGATCTCTCTGGGTAAAGGCTGGATCTGCATCTTCTCAGGAAGATCATCTGTAATCACATTCTGTAAACAGAAACTCTTTGTAAGTCTCTGGTATTAATATCTGGCAGGATCCACCATGTCACATTGCATTAGGTCAGGTAAAAAAAAGTTTTATCAGTGCCCTGCCCTACCATTTCTCTGAGCCTCTGCAGGACCTCCAGGTTAAATTTGAAGAGGAAGCTGAGAGTCAAAGAGCGACGAAACTCCACCTTTCCTCCAGGAGCCGAAGGAGGGAGGACCAACTCATCCAGGAGGACGTCATAGGCCCGGCTGAGGGTCTCATCATCCCATGGCCTGAAGGAAACACGGGAAACACAGGATTTTTAGTGGCTCTCTCCAGTCTGGTTTCTTTTACTTTTGCCTATACTGAAAATCAAGATGCTTTCTGGCTTCAATTTACCAAGAGTTAGTGCAAAAGTTGACAGAAGAAAAACAAAACAGGACAAGAGCGATTGGAAAAGATAGAAAGAGGAAAGGAGAAAAGAAGGGATGGAAGAGGTCGGTTAGAAGAAAGGAAGGAAGCAATGAGAGAAGAAAGGTGGTGAGAAAAGGAAAGAAAGTAGGAATAAAGTTAGGACAAGGACAGATAATACATCAAGACGGAAATATCAGAGATGAGAGGAAAGAAACAGAGGACATAAATAAGAAAGGAAGGAGGTGAAGATACTAGGGAACCTGAAAAGAAAAGGAGAAGAGAGAAAATGAATATGGAGAAAGGAAGGACTAAAGCAAGATGGAATAAAGAAAAGAAAGAGGGAAGAAAATAACAGAAAAAAGGAAACAGAGGAAAGAAGAAAAAGGAAGAAAATATTGCTAATCCACTTCTGGTCAAAAAGAAAGGAAAACTAAAATATCACCGAGACTAAATTATGAATTAAGTGTGAGATAAACACACTGACTTTGTGACGATAGCTGCGCAGGTTTTGGCGGCACTAACTGTGGTCGGCCCCATTCCTCCGTAGTAAATACTGGCATCCTGAACCACTCTGGATCCCTCCGAGAAAAACACTCTCATCCCGGTCGTCACTGTGGCGAAGGAGCTCTCCTTCCTCGGAGCCTGACGGAAAGCTCGAACAAACTCCCCCTGCAGGACAGACAATGATGTCGTAATCCACGAACTTTTAACCCCCATAAATGTTTTATTAGCTGTTCGAAACAATTATTTATTTTTGTAGCCTTAATTTCTGCCTTTTTTCATTCAAATATCTTAAATGTGACTAATTTTCCAATTTTTTTAGATGTACCAAAATAAATCTGACAGACTGCATACCTGCATAACAAAACAACATTTTAATGATATGAGCCTTTCTCAAAAATAGTAAAAAAAAATGGGAGTGTAGTGGGAGTGCTGTGAGCTACGTTTCACCTTGGTACACATAAACAAAGACAACAATAAACTGTAAAGCTCTTTCAGAAAGAATAGTTGCACCTTTCTGGAGAAGGGAATGAAGACAGAAACAGCAATCTCCTCCGGCTTCAGGATGGTTTTTCCAAAGCTGACGAAGAAATCTTGATTCAGAGGAACCTCTCGTCTTCCTCCTGGTGGATTCAGACACAACTGCTTGTTAATCGGGAGTGAAGAAAAGTAAACACGTCTGACATGAATCTACGTTTTTCCACAGTCTCGACAGCAGAGATTCTTCCAGAAGCTGCCACAGAGTTCGTAAATTCTCAACTTACCGTTTGAAATGACGCTCACTTTGCAGTTCCCGGCAGCCAAAACAGGGTTCAGGTCTGAGTTTGGATACGCACTCATGATGTTGCCCCCAAGAGACTAAATATGAAAAAGCAAGAATAAACACACTTATCAAATATATAAATTCACATGATATTACTTGTAGGATTTCATCTAAATTCTTGTAAATCTATGGTTAAATGGTGAATCTAAATCCAAATGTGTAAAAGTCATTTATTCTTAATTTCCAAGTATAGGAGAGGAGAAGAAAATGAGTAAAGAAAGGAAAGATGGAGGAAAGAATATGCACGTACACATATATACACATACATGTATAGTATGAGTAAAGTTGGAGCGAAGTCTACTTACAGCGACATTTCGGATCTGCTGGCTTCCCAGGTTCCCCAGCTGCTGGATCAGGGCCCTGAACAGTTCGGTCTTCTCCTCCGGAAACTGAGGAACCAGCTTCTCCAAAAGAGACCGAACCTCGGATAGACTGCAGCCCGCTCCCACCCAAACACCTGCAGAGAAGCCAGTATGTGAACCGACAAAGCTGCAAGTCTGGTGGCGCACTTTGTTTCAAATATGTTGCAGAGGAGTTTTAAAAATCCCTGGTTGTCAGTGACAAAACCGGAAATCTTTTGTACTTGCAGGCAGAATTATCGCCTGTACGACTGCAAAGGGAGGCTACCCACCGTGTGGCGTCTGAGCGACCTCAAACAGCTCCATAACCCTGGTTGGAGAAATTATCAGCGGATGCAGGACACCTTTGAACTTTATATCCGGACCTTCAACACAAAGCAGAGAGACTAGCGTTAAACTGGTCTGAATCTGAACATGACAGTCACTTATTTTTGTTTTGTTTTTTGCCACCAGTCTGTGAAAATAGAAATCATCTTTTTCTAGTTCGGGATTAAATATTGCAGGTTAATAACCCTGATTATTGCCATATCCAATGCAATGAAAACAACTAAAAAAAACAAACAGGAATCATCCAAAAACCTTCCCACATCATCACTTTTAAAGATCAACTCTTTTCACAATTGCCAAATGTATTGTACTTGTTGATGAAGTGACTGTGGCCTGTTTCTCTGCAATAAACTTCAACCTGGTTTTACTGCTCACCTATGTTGGTGTTTCCCATGACCAGCGGAGCTTTAGGGTTACTGGTCTTCAGCTGGACCAGCTCCTCCAGCGAGGAAGGAGACACCCAGCTCATCCTCTCCCCACAAAAAGTGAGTGTCTGTGGGTTCGCCGTTTCTGCCATCAGCTGTGGAGAATTTTTATATTGCAATAAAAGTACTTTATAGCATCAATAATTCAGACTTTAGACAACATCTGAGGACTTACAATGAGTTCAGGAGGGAAGATCAGCTCCTGCGTCGGGTCCAGTGGCAGAAACTCTTCCTTGTCAAACAACTGTGGCTTTTCCTGGAGGGGATGAAGAGGTGGAAAACAAGCGTTGAAATGGGATTCACCATGGTTATGATTATAGGAGCGTGGTGGAGAAGTGAAAGAAAGATGAAAAGATGAAATCTCACCCAGCTTGACCTCAAAATGTCACAGAGAGGAAAGAGGAAAGGTTAAAAAGGGGTAATAAGAGCAGAGGAAAAGAAGAAGAAATCAAGGAGAAAAGAGGATAGAACAGGGTAAAGAGGACAAAACTAAAAAGATGTGTTAAAGGACAAAAATATACAACGGGGAAATCAAAAAGGGAAGAAGAAAGTTAAACAGTGACATTAGAATAAAAAACTAAAAATGACCAGTGATAAAAAAATCAATAAAGATTAAAGTGAGGAACAAGTTAGAAAAAGACAAAAGCCAAGAAAAGAACACGAAAGAAAGGCAAGCAACACAGGAAGCAATGGATTTGACTTCTTTTGCCCTGTTTGGAATAAAAATAAGAAGAGCTGGAGCGTGAGCAGTGAAACAAGAACGACGCCAGGAAATTAAACTATCAATGAGGGACCATTTATCTAATATTGAAACACAACTCATACTGTCAGTGATGTAAGAAAAGGCATCAAAGCAAAACCAACAGCTGGCCAAGTTTAGTGATTTATTTTTGCAGCCTTCATTTCTGGCTTTTTTTATTCAAATATCATAAATGTGACTCATTTTAGATATATCAAATGAAATCTGACGGACTGTATACCTGCATAACAAAACAACATTTTAGTAATATGAGACTTTTTCAAAAAATAGTGAAAAATAAGAGATAGCACACAAAGTTTAAGGATTATTGATGATTATCTGACCTTTTCAAAGAATACCTGTGAATATGTTTGTTAATCAAAAAAATCTATAAAACTTAAAAAAGTAGGGAACATGTTAGAAAAAGGCAAAAGCCAAGAAAAGAACATGAAAGAAGACAAGAAACACAAGAATGACTAAAAACAAGAAAAGAGACAACAAAGAGAAATTCACTTGAACTCACATCCTCTGGTTCTTCGGCATTTTCCTCTCCATTGAGGCAACAGTTTCCGACTCCATTGGCTTGGCAACAGTTGGCTTCCTGTTTTGATTTATATGGATGTCACACTGAATGCAGCAATTACACGTATCACATTTTCACATCGCGTGACACATTTTTATAAAGGATTCTGCACTGATAAAGCCTTTCTGCTGCACTTGTTATTGTTTCTCCTGTTTTTGCTTTGCTATCAGATCTGAAACTCACATATTGTGACGATAACCAGTCCTACGAACAGATTAGGTTCCAGTCGAAGATCTGACTGTTGATTATTCCTGAATTATGTAACTTGTATTTGCTGTAGAGCTGAGCTTTGTACCTGACAGAAAGTCCTGCAGCCCTCAACAATGGGTCGATATCCAGTGCACCTACACAGATTACCTGAAAAGCAACAACACACAATGAGGGCGGGGCTGAGTGCAGATCAGATTTATGGGCTTGTATTCATGTGTAAGGACAGTGTGCAGCACTTAAAAAATAATAAAAATCACTTGGTGCACAAAAGAAAAGTCTTAGAGGTGACAGAAGGTGCTAACTTATCTTTGTTTTGTCACATCTATGACGCCATATACATCTCTTACTTCTCGTTACATACCTCTAAAGATTATAGTACAATATGTTATAACAGATTTCAGGTAAAACAAGCTAACAAACCAGCCAGAGCCTGTGTGATGTCCTCCGTGGTGGGCTGAGGCTTGTTCCTCAGCAGAGTGTACATGGACATCACCATCCCCGGGGTGCAGAAGCCACACTGGGAGCCGTGAGCCTTCGCTATTCGCTCCTACAAACACAGCATCCACCGTTTAAGGTCTCATGAAATGGCTTTGAAATCATACATCTCTTCTTTGGCTCGGTGTGTTTTTACATCAAACAGGAAGTTTGATTTTTTAAAGTTGTTGTCACACACATTCTTGAACCAACAAGACACAACATATGCTGCACCTTCAAGGCAACTTCCTGCTGCTTATGCCAGTGAGCTTAAACAAAGGTTTTCATATGATGTTATTCCTGCGTTTAATGAAAACAGGCTTGTGACTGAGGATCAGCTGGTAAAAGCTTCTCTCCGCTCCCTCGGCACATAAAGCCGATGCAGCACTGACCTGCACAGGGTGGATCCTGGTCCTGGTGCTGCCGATGCCCTCCACCGTGGTGACGGCGGCTCCGTGAAGCTGGCAGAGCGGCAGGAGGCAGGCGTTGACTGAGTAATGGCTGATGGTGTGGTGAAGGTAAACTGTGCTGATGGATCTGACAAACATTTCATATTATACTACCAGCACCGGTGCTACATTGTGGAATGCCCTTCCTATTGACATACGATCTGCGGTCTCTGTTGACGCCTTCAAAACGCAGCTGAAAACGTATTTATTCAAACTAGCCTTTACCTCGCCTCGTGCTGTCTAGTGTTCGTAAATTCTGTGTGGTCTGTTGTTGCTTTTGTTTTATTGTTTGTTTCTTTTTACTGTTTTATGGTCTTATTTTTAATGTTTTTTACTTTTGTGAAGCACTTTGCGACCTTGCTCTGTGAAAGGTGCTGTACTAAATAAACTTTACTTACTTACTTACAACTGCTAAAACTACTACTACTGCTACTTTTACTGTTACTAGTACAGCTACTGATACCACTGCTACCACTGCTTCTTCTGACTTTTCTCTCATTTTTTGCTTTTTTCTTCTGAACGCTTTCACCTACTTTAAAT